>JAPFFP010044226.1:0-12583 GCA_026153255.1 Solanum medicagineum
TTGATGAATAATGATGTAATTCTTGATACCTTACTCATCTCATTCTAGGCCGTTGGCTTGTTTGACATGGCTACGTGGAACATATTTAATTTTTCATACAAAAATAATATTCTCTTTTTTATTTTAATGCAAAGAGAATAATAATTTAAGTAGGTAAAGAAAATAATGAATAATTATGATATTATCTCCCTTCAAAATTGGATAATTAGGAATATTTTGTTCTCTCGATATATAAAAAATTGTAAATTATATTTACTTAATTAAAGTGCACAAGCATAGAGTTAAAGTAATTAAAATACTTATTAAATATTATATTCATTAAATAAGGTAGAAAATTTTAATTTAAACGGTGGTAGAAATTTAAATCTAATATCAATATAATGATGATCAATATATAGATCGATAGGCGCTAGTGATGCTGATAGTTGGTTAGGATGATATTGATAACTATTGGTAATGATAATTGTGTTAGGATGATTAGCGTGCTAAGAGGTAGGAGGTGATTGATAATGTTGAGTTACAATAATTAGCACGCTAGTGATGGCAGTGATTGGTTAGGATCGTGCACTGATAACTTTTGGTAATGATAATTGTGTTGCGATGATTGGCGCGCTAAGAGTTTGGAGGTGATTGATGGTGTTGAGTTACAATGATTAGCGCTCTAGTGATGATAGTGATTGGTTAGGATGATACAGAGTACACTGATAACTATTGGTAATGATAATTCTGTTACGACGAGTGACACGTTGAGAGGTAGAAGGTGATTGATGATGGTGGTTGAGTTACAATGATTAGCGTGCTAGTGATGGCAATGATTTGTTAGAATGATATATAGTGCGTTGATATAACTTTAGTAATGATAATTGTGTTACGATATTGACGTACTGGGAGGTAGAAAGTGATTGGTGATGGTGAGTTACAATTATTAGCATGCTATTGATGGCGATAATTGATTAGGATGGTATATAGTGCATTGATATAACTATTGATAATGATAATTGTGTTACGAAATTGATGCGCTGGGAGGTAGGAAATGATTGATGGTGGCGAGCTACAATGATTGGCATAATGAGAGGTAGGAGTTGATAAATGATGGTGAGTGACTTTTAATTATAGTTTAGTAGTACTGTCTAAATATATATGTTAGGTATTGCCATCATCAATTACATAATCATAATAAAAGATCACTTTAAATTTTTTCTTGAAACAATTATCATGTTAATAATTTACTTTTGTACACAATGTGAACAAATCCAAATCTATTTAGAAAAAACGAATAAGTAATTGTAAAATAAAATTACATATGATAAAATTCAATTCTTCCAATTCATTCAATCCGTTCGATGATCCTATACGAGTTGGACATGATAATTCTCTAATTAAATCTTTTTATTTTTTATTTTCATTTAGCAAAATGAAAAACATGTGTATTACTTTTAAAGATAATCACAAAATTACCTAACAAGTCCCAAAATTGTCTTATCTGAGTAAATTATTATATTTTTTAAATTACCTAATGACAGCACTCCACAACCTTATAGTGATAAATGATAATACATGTATACTTAAGGAGTAATTAAGCATAAATTATTGAAAATAATAATAATTACTAAATAAATTAATGAAACCACTCTTTATCTAATAGTACGACTTTCACTTTCTTTTTATTATTTTAACCTTAGGAAACGTCATGATTTCATGTGTTAGGTAAGAATATAGTTACCTTATTATATGAATATTATTGGAATATGTAATTATCAATTAATTTATTGTGTTATGATAGACCATAAAAAGAAAGTGAGAACATTTATTGTAATTGTTCTTATTCTAAATTTATAAAGTATTATGATAATATAGTTGGTAATAGCTATTAACGATGGTGATGAATGTAATGAGTGGCGATGACTAATGATGACAAACATAGTGGATTGTGGCGATTAGAAAGCGGTAAAAATAATTGATGGTAGTGATTTGTGTGTTGTTTGTGCGATGAAGACTGATGGTGAAGATGATTGATAGTTTTGGCAAGTGATAATAATAAATAATACTTGATGATTATGAAAGTGGTTGTTAGTGGCAAGTTAAGAAGATTATCGAGTATACTGACTATAGATAGTGATTGATGGTAATAATGAATTATAAAGCTGTAAAAAGCCTCTCTTCCTCTATCTATCTATATATATTTATATTTGAATATATATGTGTGTGGCGGGGGGAGGAGGGGGGAGGGGTGTCAATCATTATTCATTTCACTTTCATCGCTAACCGACGTTATCATTTGCAACTAATCATTCTGCATCCGCTCATCATCATTAAGTACTATCACCTACAAGCACCACTATGGTCAATTATTAATGACAGATTCAAAATTTTAAAAATGTAAAGAAGTAAATACTTGGTTTAATATTTATTATAAATATATTAAGAATAATTCTAATCATGTATAAATAATTGATGATAAGTAAATACCTTTGTCCCAGTTTACTAGCTTCACCTTTGCAATTACTATCCTCGATTATCATCACTACTAGCCAACATCTATAACTACCACCATCAACTATTATTAACCACTGCCATAACAATCATCAACTATTACTTTACTTCGTCAAGCACCTTTATTGTTTGCTCTCATCACTAACTATCACTATCATCCACCATAAGTATCTCTTCTTTATTTTTCTCCCAATTAGACCATCGACATATAATGAATAAATTTACGATTTTCATTTTAAAAATCCTGAATATGCAACGGTATTAACAATTACTAAGATTATTTCAACTTATTTGTAGCTGGCAATCGGCCGACTTCACAAACATCAGCAACAAATCGTTTGAAACTTTCTAATCCTTACCAAAATCGTCAATTCGAACAACATGAATCAGATATTAGAAAATACACACAACTATCTTCAATAATTGATGCAACTTTAGAAATTAGTACAATGTGTTTATCAACCCCATAATAAAAAAATGATTAAATCACTATTAGAGATACAAGTTTTTCTCATTGCAAATTAATAAAAAAATTGTGTTATTACATTTTTTTCCTTTCTCACTTATCTTCTATACTATATTAAAAGTGTGGAGATCTTTAATAATAATGTTAATTGAACTTTTTGTTCTTCCTTGAAAAGATGAACATGGTTAATTTTATTTTTTTACTTTTTTTTTCCTTTAATAACATAAGTTTCCCACTTTGAAGAGGAAACCCAAATAATGGTTTAAAAAAAGTAAAAGGGAAAATATATTAATTGCTTGAAAATAAATAAAAGTTCTTCTAATTTCACTATGAATCCTAATTATATGATCAAAAGTTTTGTCATAAATATAATAAAATATTATTTTCTTTTTGATTTATGACTTCTCTACTCCCATAAAAACACTTCAATTTCAACTTTTGATTCATTCACTCCTTTCATTAATGTGTGCTAAGTGGTGTTGGATTTTATTTTATGATTTTTCTCGAACTTCAATTTGATTATCAGGTTTCCTTATAATATACACTCACTTTCTTTGTTTCACATTCTTTCCCTTTTCTTTTTCACTTTTTGAATTTAAAGAAAATATATTAATTGTTATGTCAACTTAAATTGCTTCATTCGAATTATATTATGGTCTTCATTTAGTTAGTTTAGTCTAATAAATTTTCGTTATTTCAAAATTTCTGTTATTTTGTTTATAACCTCTCCATCTATTCACATAAAGTAACATCTCAAGTAAGGTGATACTTCTTCATCTTATAATTCTTTTTTATGTTATAAATTCATATATTATTCTTCTTATTATTTTTTTCAACAATTTATTTTAGACAATTTTGCAATGGATTCTGAGAAGGGTTTGATCAATGAAGTTGTGACAATTAATACCTTAAAAACATACGATTATTATTGGATTATAAAAGTCTTACTTATTGGCAATGGACTAATAAAATAATATAAACAAAAGGCACCAATGAAGACACCCGAAAGACTTTAACATCTGTTGACAAAGAGGTAATAATTTTTTCCTTTATTTTTTTTATATTTTAACATTACATATATATTTTAGTCATTAACATTTAATTTTTCTAACAGGCACAAAAGTTAATGCTACACTTTTTAACAATCATGTTGTAAGTGGAACGAAAAGTTACAACAAGACAAAGTTTATTAGATCATAAATGGACACATTAAATGATGATAGAGATTTAAGGATACCAACCTCCATCCGATAACTTGACTACTTGAGCTAATATTTCCATTTCTAGTGTAGCTTCATGAATTAGTTCTTATAAATTAGTTCCAATAAAAAGGTTGTTCATGTTAGGAAGATCTTTTCCTTTTTTTCCCATCAAGATTGGATATGCAGTTAGAATTATTTCTAGCAATCAAGTTGAAACGGAGATCCGTGAACGACCTGCACAGCTGTGATGACACATTCATCGTCGATGACAACGACGGCAAGAGTTGAAATATCGAAGGTTGCTGCTTTGCCAGAGGATTCGTTGCTGGATGAATCTTCGTCGAAGCTGGCAGAACACCAAGACTGGTTGCGCCGCCGTGATACCGCCGAAAATTCACGATCTCCACTGAGCTTTATCACTTCCGACATCTGTAAGTAAAAATAATCTTTCCGTATCTTATACTTTCAATTCTTCCAGAAATTTTGCCAAAACAAGATCCACATCTAACACAAGATTCAGATCTAATACAAAATCAGAATCGACGTAGTCCATCGAATCTAAGAATTTTTAGATTATTCATATTATTTGGAGTATACTGTCACAGACGACTATTGTAAAACTAAATCCAAACATTGTTAAAATCTAGTGGCGGTGCTTATGGCTACAACCACTGCCGGTGGAACTAGCCCACTGGAGGTTTCTTCAAAACCACCAGATCATTTACCAGTTTCGTATGTCAGTTTGCTCAAACCAAAAGTTATTCAACCTACAATGCCAACTGTTCCAAATATTACGTGAAAATCTTCGAAAGTGTGTTCACTAATTGTAAAGGAGAATCTTCAATATGCCATTGTGGGAAAAATTTCTTATGGAAAACCAGATATTACTGAACTGAGAAAACAAATTCCAAGTTAATGTGGAATCAAGAGTGAGTGTACCATTGGAGTGCTTGACACAAGGCATATATTGATTAGATTGACTAGTTTTGAGAATTATGTGCATCTACTGTCAACGAATGCCTTTCATGTGAAGTCGAGGGAAAGATATTGGCAGATGAGAACTCTGAAGTGAAATATATAGTTCGAACAAGACGTGGAGACTACAATAGGGTTTGCATGGATATCATTTTCAGATCTATCGCCTAATTATTTTTTTCCAAGGAAGTTGTTTTTTCAATTTCAGCAGTAGTAGGCAAGCCGCTGACGATAGACTTGGCAACCAAAAATCAAACAAGGCCAAGTTGTGCAAAGGTAAAGGTGGAAGTAGACCTTTTGGTCAAACTGCCACAAAGGGTAAGAATCACGGAGGAATATGATGATATAGGGAAACTATATATAAGTGGATTAAGGTGCAATATGATTACATGCCGAAGTATTGCAAAGAATGTTGCTTGCAAGGACATGATGAGAACATATATTAGAATCTACATCCAGAATTATATAAAGAAAACAACGGAAAGGAGGACACACAATAGTCAAATCCAAAGAAAGAGAATAAGCCTAAAGAAAATAAGAAAGAAGATAGCACGAGAGCCTTTGATAGACAAAACAAGCAGGAATGGTTAAGGAGATCCAAGAACTTGTATCGAAGGAATAAATATGGCCACATAGAAGGAAAAGTAGAGGATCTAGAGGGTAACAATCAATATAAAGTACATAGGGAAGATGAAGGAGCTGATAAAAAGAAGGAGCAAGAAGTAAAATAAAATCCAGTCAACACAAAAGAATGGGTGAATAATACATTTGGAGACCAGCAGGTCCAACAAAGCAACACAACAGGGGAGCTAATAAATAAGGAATCTCATGAGAAGGAGAAACAACCATAAGAAATAGGAGAAGATAAGCAGAATCCAATGACCAATGCTGATATTGTAGGGGAACAACAACAAGAGGAAAAAGAGGAAGCATTTGATGGCACTATGGTAATTTATAATGGTGGTAATGAAGATATCACCCCATTAGATATTCAAGGGGAAAATACACCACCCAAAGAGGAAATAAGAATTCAAATTAATGAAAAAGAGGATGGAGGGGGGGAGAGGGAGTGAAGATGACCCAGGCAATAACAAGTATATCTACACAAGGGGATTTATCTCCTAACCAATTAGGGAAGCTAAAAGATAAATTCTTAAAGTCTAAAAAATTGGTTAATGGATATGGAAGTACAATTTCTAGTCAGGCAGCTTCAAGGCAATCAAAGGGAATATTGTGAAGAATCCTAAATACTTATGAAGGCCCTCATGTGGAATATTAGATCAGTAAACACCTAAAAAAATATTTACTAGACTAATTAATCTTCAAAAAAGAAATCAATTTTACTTTGTAGGCTTGATGGAACCTTTTCAAGATAGAACGGAAGTGAGTACATTTCAAAGGAGGTTATAGTTAAACTGATCTTTTGTTAACACCAATGGACAAATCTGGACTTTTATAGATGAATTATTTGTGGTGAAAATCATCAGTGATGAAAAGCAGCAGCTTACATTACATCTTTCTAATCAAGGATGTGACATTAATATATTCATAACTTTAGTATATGCAAAGTGTACACAGGCTGCAAGGTTGCCCCTATGGGAGTCCTTGTACAACTTATCAGAATTAACAAATATTCCTTGGCTTGTTGGGGGAGATTTTAATATTATACCTAATGAAGAAAAAACGCTTTGAAGTCTTCCTATCACTTATGCAGAAACTAGAGATTTTACACACTGTCTTGATGTGTGTAATTTGGAGGATGTTGGGTTTCAAGGAAGCAAATATACTTGGTAGAATGGAAGAACAGATTATCAATGTATCTTTAAAAGGCTAGATAGGGTAGTATGTGATAACAAAATGATGGAGGTTTTCTAGTGATTAAGGTTGAACATCTATTGAGAGATGGTTTTGATCATGCACCACCGTTAATACATGTGGATAATGCCCAAAAAGATGTGGTTAGACCATTCAAATTCCTTAACTTCTGGATCAAGGAGGAATCTTATAAAGAGGCGATTAGAGAAAATTGGACAGTGAATTTTGAAGGAAATCTTTTCTCATATTTCATCATAAGTTGAAGAAAGTCAAAAAAACTCTGATTAGATGGAGTAAAGAAACCCGTGGTAACATTTTTCAAGAAATAATAACTCTTAAAGAAATAACTAAGGTTCAGAAAATGGAGTTTGAAATAAATCCCTCTGAAGCAAACAGAGCAAAACTTCACGAAGCTCAAGCTGAACTGAGAAAGTAATCAGTCAAGGAGGAGGAATTCTGGAAACAGAAGGTAGGAATGGAATGGTTTACGGATGAGGAAAGAAACACTAAACTTTTTCATACCATGGTTAGAGGAAGAAGGGCAAGATTGAAAGTCAAAAGAATTCAAGATGATGAAGGAAACTGGCTGGAATATCAGGAAGACATAGCAAAAGTTCCCGAGACCTTCTACGAGAAGCAATTCACAAAGCAGACTGATTGTGAAGATTAGAAAATGTTGGAAGAGCTGCCATGTGTGGTTAATGAAGATATGAATGAAGAGATTCAGAAAGTACCCACCTTGGAGAAGGTGAAAGAAACTATTATGGGGCTAAATAAAGACAGTGCAGCAAGTCCGGATGGGATAACAGGTGCTTTTTTTCAAGAGTCTTAGGATATGATCAAAGATGATATTCACAATATGGTAAAAGCTTTCTTTGGTTGTGAGGAATTGCCTAGATTTGTAACTCATACAAACTTGATACTTTTACCAAAGAAACTAGTGGTGAATATCTTTTCTGATTTTCGACCTATTTCACTTAGTAACTTTGTGAATAAGGTCTTTTCTAAAATTATTCATGAAAGGATCAAAAAGGTTTTACCTTTGATCATATCTCAGGAACAGACAGGATTTGTATAAGGGAGGAGCATCACAGAAAACATTCTTATGGTACAGGAGATGGTGGCAGAAATAAGAAAAAGAGGAAGAATTCCTAATCTAGTGATCAAGCTTGACATGATGAAGACTTATGATAGAGTTGTGTGGTTTTATTTAATGAAGGTGTTGAGAAGAATTGGCTTTAGTGAGAGGCTTATTGTTATGATATTTAGGTTGATCAGTAACAATTGGTACTTCATTCTAATCAATGGTCAACCTAAAGGTTTCTTTAAATCTTCAAGAGGACTCAAACAAGGTGACCCACTTTCTCCAATTCTGTTCATCATAACAGTTGAGGTAATATCAAAAGCATTAAGTAATCTTTTGTAAAAAAAAAAAAAAGAATTTAAGACTTTTGGCATACTTAGAGGTAGCCCGAAATTAAATCACCTTGCTTTTGCGGATGATATGATTATCTCATGCAAAGCAGAGGTGAGAACTGTACAGTTGATAAATGAAACTCTGAAAAGGTACGAATATGTTTCTGGGCAAAGGGTTAATAAGGATAAAAGTGTTATATATTTATATCATAGTGTGTTACAGGGGGAAGCAATTGCGGCGAAAGTGGCATTAGGGATATTGAGAAATGAATTCCCCTTTACTTATTTGAGATGTCCAATTTTTTTATAAAAGAAATCAAAAGTTATACTTTCAGCAAATAATTAATAGAATTGAGTCAAAATTGCAAGGATGGAAAGGTAAACTACTTTCTTATGGAGGAAGGGCAGTACTGGTCAAGCATGTGCTTCAAAGCATTCTAATTCATTGCTTGTCAGTCATGAACCCTCCTAAAGGAGTGTGGATCTAATTCAAAGGATGATGGCCCAATTTTTCTGGAGTAATTGCATTGGAGGCAAATGGAGGCATTGGACAACGTAGAGCAACCTAAGCCTACCTGACATAATTAGGTTTCAGATCAGCACATGATATCTCTGCAGCTTTATTTTGTAAATTGTGATGAAATTTTAGAGCAAATAATTCTATGTGGAGTGCATTCATGAAGAAAAAATACTGCAGAAATAAGAATGTTAATGAGATTTTTTGGAAATCTGGGTGTGTTGGATCTCAAGTGTGAAAAAAAAATTTGATAGCAAGAGATCTGATAGAACATCAAATATTGTGGAAAGTAAATAGAGGAAATGCAATGGTTTGGTATGACAATTTGACTGGTTTGGGTGATTTATATAATATATGTAATGAAGATGATATAAGTATGGAAGACGAGACAACAGTTGCAGAGGTTATTGTAGGAGGTGAGTGGAATGTCCAATTACTGAATAAGTTATTCCAACAAGATATTGTTAACCATATTGTCAATAATATCATACCTCCGAGGGAGAAAAAAGGAGAAGATAAGCCCTGTTGGATGCCAAAAGCTAATGGATGTTTCACAGTCAGATCTGCCTGGCACTACATCAGACACAATGAGAATAAAAATAACATTTTCAAAAGTATTTGGACAAAAGGAGTGCCATTCAAAATGGCTTTCCTAATGTGGAGGCTATGGAAACAAAAACTAACAGTAGACGATACCTTGAGAAGATGGGGCATTGAAGGACCATCTAAATGTTGGTGTTGTGAAGAAGCTGCCCAAGAAACACCAGCACATGTGTTTCTGAAATCTCCTATTGCTACAGGCCTTGGATCTACTTTTGTTCTTTTGCAAGCTTACAAATGAATGGACTACCTCTAAGAGAAGTGATTATGCTGTGGCTAAGTACCAGGGTCAGAAAAGACATGAAGCCTTATTTTAAAGCTATTCCTAGCTTTATAATATGAGAATTATGAATGAAAAGGAATAGGAGGAAGCATGAAGGGAAAATCACTTCTCTAGTAAAGATGATACACAACATCACAAGGAATGTATTAAGGGTGATTTAGGTAAGAAGATCACAATTCCAGCAAGCTAATAGTTGGCAAGAAATATTATAGAAATTGGAGGAGTATAGTCCTAAATTGAGGGTTTTAATGATCAAATGGGAGGTACCTCCATAATAGTGGATCAAATATAATACAGTTGGGGCTTCAAGGGGCAATCTAGGGGTTAGTTCATATGCATTTTGTCTGAGGGATCAAAATGAAGACATTATGTATGCAGAGTGTGGTACAATTGAAGAAAGTACAAATACTGTGGCAGAAGTTAAAGCTATTCTACAAGCATGCAGGCATTGTAGGAAAAACAATCATACTCAGTATTTATTCAAACAAACTCTCTAGCACTTTGAAAAATATTGATTGGTGCATGAACTATACCATAGATAATTGCAGACATTGTACAGGAAATCAAAGAGTGTATGCACATGAGAATTCATAATTTTCAGCATATACCTAGGGAGGGGAATCAATTAGCTGTTTTTTAACAAACAGAGCAATTGATAAAGGAAATGTCACATTCACAAACTTTGGAAGCTTGGACATCGAAGCTAGGAGGATCATCAACAATAATAAATTACAGAACCCATATATCAGAATATCTCCCAAAAGACCCAAAGAAACAAATAGAAGAAGATGAAGTTCCAGGGAGTAAACATCAACGAGATAGAAGGAAAAAACGAGGAAAGAACGAGATGGAAAGAAGGGGGTGGAAATAGGAAACCCTACAACATTGACTTATATTTTCATAGCATATGTGTTTTGCGCTTGGTCAGGTTTGGGTCAAGTCATTTGTTTTGCTTGCTTTGTTTGTTGGACTATGAATTGGGGTGACCCAATTTCGTTTGTAATTTTTTGCTAATAATGGAATGCAAAATTTGATTTTAAAAAAAGACACATTAAATGTGTTAATCCAAATTTTCTATTGGTAAACAAAGAGATTGAGATTGGATTTATCGATGACACTATATTTCAGGACTGCAACAGTCATTTCTACTATCTTTTTTTTGTTTGGTTTGAAGAACAACATTACGTATCGAGGGGAAATACTTTGGTAAGTCTTTCAGATTTTATCAATTATTTAATATAAAAATAATATGTTCCTCTTACTTACTTACCGATTTTTTCGTAATCTTCTTTATATATTAAAAGTGTTTAGACCGTTAAAAATGGTGTTTGAACTTTTTACCTTTCATTAAAAGATTTCCTTTTATGCAAAATCATCTTTTCAATATTTTTCTTAAATTGTTATACCTTATTTTAATGTTATATATTACATTGACGTTAATAAACATAACATACTTATTGAATAGAAATTTAGCATGGGTTTTAATTAGTGATAGACTATCTATATATAAGACCTTTATAAATAAATAAATAAAAAGTTGAATAGGATTATATTGTTATTTTTTACATGTAGTATTTTTCTTTTGAAATTTTTATCTCTATACAACTGACGTTGTTTAATTTTTTTCAATGTTGCTATATTTTATTTTTATCTATCTAGATCATTTATTTCTAATAACATGATTTTAGTTTATTTTGCAGCGTTAATGACATAATTTATGAACTCTACCTTTTTGGAAAAAAAAATAGAAAAAAAGTTGGCAATGACAATTTGTCACGACCCAACCCAGGGGTCGTGATTAGTGCCGATTGGGCACCCAAACGATACCAAACCGGATTCACAACTAAATTAGCTAAGAGATTTATCGAAATTTCGGCAAAGTTTCCTCTGTTTTACTTACTACCCAAACCCTGCAAACAGAAATCCCAGCATACCACAAACATCCATATACTTACATACACATGTGCGGGCCGATAAGGTCACCACTGCGGTAGAACCGCCCAGCAAGAGTATCATACATACATAACCATGACATGCGGAGTATCCCACACCCACAGGTATCCACAGACCTCTATATACATGCAAACAGAACCGTAAGACGGGACAGGGCCCCATCATACCCTCGAATATACATAAATAGTAAGTACATGTAAATACCAACAAACTGCTCCGGAGGCAAAGGAACACTTCAACGGCAGGTGGAGACCCTAGGAAGATGGCTCTCTAACCTGTGCGTTGGTACCTGCGGGCATGAACGCAGCCCCCCCAAAGGAAGGGGGTCAGTACGAAATGCGTACCGAGTATGTAAAGTTGAAAGTACGAAATATAAACGGAAGTGATAATCCAAATGAAATGTATAAATCAAACTTGTATGCAAACATCAAAATATTTCTCTTTTTAAAACATCAAAATAATGCGTATCGGACGGGAACGATGGCGACCTCCAAACTGGCGCCATACCACAGCATAACACTAGAAGTTTCAAATCCCCGACATCTCCAACACAAATCCCAACTGTAGCCCAAGTGAGCCGAGGCGACGGTGCCACACACTCACGTCATGAGATAGGTGAACCAGGGCGACGGTGCCAAGGGCGTTCACGTATCGTAATATATAAAGGTCATCATGCCCGTTTATTGAGCCGAGACGACGGTGCCACGCGCTCACGTGAGCCGGGGCGAACTCGGCCCAGCACCCACACGTCATGATGCCATCCCAAGCCTAGCTCCTTACGTCTCTAAACTAAGCAAGCCGGCCCATGGGCAAACCGACCCGCCGTATCCAACCTACTTCGGAAAATATACATATATACATAT
>JAPFFP010044227.1:0-12581 GCA_026153255.1 Solanum medicagineum
GTCTCGTACTTTAAACACCGTGGCCCCAACGGCCTAGTCACATGCATTTCCTTCTGGCTTGTTATCACTGTTTATCTTCTTAAGGCATGTTAAAGGTAGAAACCCCTTATAATATGTATGGAACGCATATAGTTGCAGGCTGATTCTCCCGAGCCTTATCGGCAACGGCTGCCGGTCCGCTCTACGGGACTTTGGGGCGTGACAATAACACATTGAAAACACACAAAATCCTAAGTTTTAAGAATCAAAAGTATTGTAGTTTGACAACACATCACAACCTTCAACTTAAAATTGTTTCTTATCCTTAAGCGACGACTCAATCTATACAGACAATACAGTAACATACAAACCTCAACTCGATGGCATACATCATATCCATCGCAAACTGAGATACCCACACCATCTTTTCAAAAACTAGATCAATAGCTATTTAGCAAACCAAAGAACACCGATGCATATGACAACACACTATGATAAGCAAGGGATTACCAATAGTCCATAATCAATGAACTAGTCAAATGCCAACAATGTAATGCCAGTGCCCTAAAAAAAAGTCCCATATATGACATTCAATGATGATTTCAAATTTGGCCTTTGGGACTGCCCGAAACACTCACTCTCACAAAAGATATTCATGCATAATAACTAATACCATAGGTATGCCCCTACACTCATTACTTAGACCTACAACTAACTAGACTAGGATCACTTTATGACTTTCTAGGCTTGTAGCGTGGGCTCAGGGGACTTTGGTATGATACTTTTGGAACATAGTGACTAAAGACCATCCTTGAAACTATGTTTTTATACACTCTTGCCTTACCAATTTTGTTATTTTCACCTTATTCTCCTTTTTTCTTTTTGAAGCTTTTCCGGGCGCTTTCTTCTCATATTTCAGCTTTTGCCTTGTTTGTACTCTTCATTTTTCTTTTTGGCTCAATATAAGGCATCCTTTATTTTTTATGCACCCGATACATGATTTTTCTCTCTTCTGTTTTTTTCCCCATTCCTAATTTACCCCTTTATTTTTGTGCTTTTACCCTTACACCAGCCACCCTCAACTTAGGCTTTTAGCCTGTGTTAAGGTGCACAATATCTATTCCTCGAACCAGAGCCACTTTTGGTAGACACCCTTAACTTAGGCTTTTTGTCTCAGTCAAGGTTCACAATGCTCAAGGAATGACCAGTGATGATTCTAGGATTTTCACTAGATAAGGCTAGGTTAATTAGGTGTTTAGAAAGAATTGGTATATGTAAGGCTCAAACATTTTAAACAAGGGATATATCACCATTTGGTTGGTTATTTTTAGGCTAAAGTGGACTATTTAAGAATAAAGGCCTATGATCCTTTCCTAATCGATTCAATCTAAAGTCTAACTGAAAGTAACAGGGCAAGTTCTAAATTAACACAAAATACATGAATCTAGCAAAATAAGCTAACACTCATATGGCACAACATTCATTATCAACAAAAGACTCACAGGCCATACTTCTCATCTTAATTTATCCTAACTTTATCAAAACAAATATTTTCAAGCAACTAAACATGCATGGTAACTATTTAATTACTAATCCAAATTTTTGATGGGTACCACTTTTAAAAAAAGAAACATCAAATGCTATATTCCATAAGTGTTAATACCATATGCTATGAATATTGTCTAAACATCCTAAATGTGTCGATTCAACAGAAAGTAAATATCCACGAGAAAAAAAAACATAGACAAAAGAACCTTGGGATAAAAACTGGGGTAGTTATAGACAATAAGCTACTCAGACTTCACTAAGGGTCATAACTATGCACACCCTATCAAAGAATATGTGCGTTGTCCTCAATGCACAAATCAAGAAAAATGGAATTTAAAGGGGTCAAAAACATACCTGGGTGCCTAAGCACCAAGGTCTGCCTTGGGTTGCATCCCAAGCAGCGCCTGATTTACTGTCGCAACACACTATAGATAGCTTGAGTACCCAGACTTCCCCAAGATCCAATTTCTCCACTGTCTTTATCTCTTCCACATTTCCAAGGTATGGCTTGACTCTTTGGCCAGTTACATTGGAAGTTCCTCCATTTCATCTTTCCAGTTCAATGGCTCGTTGATCAAAGACATGTGCTACTTGGAAGGGTCCCAACAATCTGGATTTGAGATTCCTAGAGAACAACTTTAGTCTAGAATTGTAGAACAGCACCAAGTCCTCTGGAGCAAATTGGCGATTCTTTATGAGGTGGTCATGCTTGACCTGTATTCTCTGTTTATACAAGGCTGAGCTCTCATATGCTTTCAATTCTAATTCATCAAGCTCATTAAGTTGGCTCAACCTAGAGTTTGCTACATAATTCCAATCTAGATTTAACTTCTTGAATGCCCACATTGCTTTATGCTCAAGCTCCACTGGCAAGTGACATGCTTTTTCAAAGATAAGTTGGTAGGGAGACATGCCTATAGCATTCTTGAATGCTGTTTGGTATGCCTATAATGCATCATCCAGCTTCCGTGACCAATCTGTCTAGTTTGTATTCATAGTTTTTGATAGAATCTGAAATATTGGACACCTCTACCTGCCCACTCGTCTAAGGATGATAAAGCATCGCCACTCTATGTTTCACTCCATACTTCTCTAGAAAAGCTTTAAAAAGCCTATTGTATAAATGAGAATCTCCAGCACTAATAATTGCTCGAGGGATGCCAAACCTTGAGAAAATGTTCTTTTTCATAAATATTGTAACAATTTTACCCTCATTGTTATGTAGATCCACGACCTCCACCTACTTTGATACATAATCCAGAACAACTAAGATGTACTTGTTCCATCTGAGCTAACAAATGGTCCTATGAAATCTATCCTCCATACATCAAACAACACAATTACCATAATGGGGTTTATAGGGAGCTCATGCTTGCGGGAAGCACCACCTTCTCTTTGGCACCTGTCACAAGCTTTGGTATAGTCGTGGGCGTCTTGGTGGATGGTGGGCCAATAATACCCACATTGTAAGATCTTGTGGGCTGTTTGATTCCTACTATGATGTCCACCCACCAACAACGAGTGGCACACTTCAAGTATGCTCATCATCTCAACCTCAAGAACACAACGCTAAATAATCCCATCAACACATACTTAAAAAAAATATGGGTCATCCCCAATGAACTTCCTCAGATTAGACAAAAACTTTTGATGTTGATATGTGTTTAGGTCGGGTGGCACGATATCTCTTACCAAGTAGTTTGCATAATCTGCAAACCAAGGTATCATATCATGAGATGCAACCAACACTCTCTCTGTCACGACCCAAGCCTAGGGCCTAGATGTGACACGGTGAATAGAAAGTCTGAATACAACCCAAAAAAGAGTCTTCGCTTATCTTGTACATATCCTTGGTTGCGAAAATAAAAATTGACATCAATAAGAGTCAAGTATAAAAAGGGAAGTGGGACTAAGGGAAGTCTTTATAAGCATAGAAACATAAGGAGAGTCAAGCTCATAAGCAAATACAAACTTAGTATCCAATAACACCTCTACTTTAGAATGGAGCGGGGGCCAAGACACTTCCCAGGCTCACCATCATAATAATAAGTATCCAACATAAAGAAGAAGTCTCAACATAACTTGAATAATATAGATATTGTCCTTGGAGTTGAGGACTCACCAAAAGCTTTCTTCAAAGGATCGAACTAGCCACGTAGAAGAGGATGATCAAAAGGAGCTCCGGTTCCTTCATGGTGATATCACTAGGCATAGAGTATGTGTTAGTACGTTTGAATGTACTAAGTATGAAGGGTGCAATGCAACAAAGACATCAGCCAATATATTCAAAATGCATAAAGAAATAGTCAATGGATACAATCTCAATATGACATATATGATCAATGCTTGTAATAAAACTTGCATGTAAAACAACTTGCACATGATAATATATATATGTGGGAGGAGACCATAACCGACATAGACCAAGAAGCTATAACTTGGAATCCAAGGCATGACAGCCCCTCGGTATAGGTGATTGGGCACGACACCCCCCGACGAAGTATGGTTTACTTGCCAAGGCAAACCAAACATGATAACATGAACTAGATGAATCCACTAGTATAGCAAGGGAAATATAATAAGCATATGGTGGCACATAGTTTAGAGATTAAAGACTTTATATAAGGACACCTTGAGTTGAGCCCCTATCTTAAGCCTCAATCGTGCTAAGTCTAATCCCATGGAATACTTAAAAATAATCATAACTTGAATAATAACATGAATACTTGTAAGAGACAAGATAACAGGATCTGAGTAACTCTTTCACGTGCTTGACCTCTACTAGTGAGCCTAACTTGACCATGAGAGTAAATAATAATCATACATGATCCCTTGCCTTAACATGAATGCTCACAAGAGGTAAAAATCTTGAAATAGGACTCAACTTGTTACTTGTAAAATCATGGATACTTTTCATGAAATCAATACATACTTGAAATCCCTTAATGATCATGAAGTCATTTGACTTGTAAATCATGTAACAGTTCATCAACAACTTGAGAATTGTTGTCTTGTAATTTCATCAAACACATGGCGGGTTCATGATACTTGATCAATTGTGCAACTCAAGAGTATAACAAGAAGCGTAAAATGAATTCAAAATCAACTCACAAACATTGTAATAAAACCCCTAATGTGGGTATCATGAAATCCATCTCAAAAGTTCACCATATACCATAGTTTTTGTAGCTTAAATCATGCATAATCTTAATAGACATAAATCAACTCATGGAGTGATCATAAAATAGATATTCATGCATAATCAATCAATACTTGATAAAATCAACATAAATTATATTTATATTTCATAATAAAAGATACCCATAAGTAATACAACTTGAAATCATGCAATTTTCATAAAAAGAGAAGGTTGGGCTCCATGGGTGAAACCCACATACCTCAAACTTGGATTTTCTTAGAATTAAGTTGAGGGAAACTTGAAGCTCGAGATGGGTTCTCAAGTTCCAAAATTGAGCTTGAAATTCGTGAATTGGAATGAGAGATTTGATGAATTCTTGGAGAGGTTTTAGAGAGGGTTTTGTGAGTTATATAGTTGAAATATGGCTAAGTATGGTAGATTTCACGTTTAAATGGGCATTGGGCTATTACCCCAATGCCCTTGGACGAAATAAGAAAACTAGGGAAAATTTTACACTAGTCCGTGCCCCACGCGCGACACGGACCAGATGCTGAGAATGATTTACACTAGTCCGTGCCCTAGGCGCGTTGCGACTTGGGCGCAGACAGACATTTGAAATCGAAAAATTAGTGAAAATTATTTTTTGCTATGAGTCTTCTAAATTTTGAGTTATACCCAGTTCCCACTTAATTTTGATCCCTGATCAAGAAAATCAAGTCATATTAAATGGAAAATTTGAGCACCGAGTGGATGTGATAAGATAGATCACCCAACATATTACTATAGAAGGGGTTGAGTTTCGAAATCATGCATAGATTTTGAGATATGTGAAAATTACAATTATGGGGCTTTCCAAAGCACATGAGAGGTGTTTCAATATCTCCCCTTGGGAAAATTTGTCCCCGAATGTCAAAGAAACATGACTAAGAGAAGTAATTATAGAGTTCTCAGCCTAACATGAATGCAACAAATGCACCTAAACATCAATTTCAAAAAGTCTTAACATCGATGTCAAAAATCACCATAACTTGTTACCATGAACATGAATGCATGCAAAAATGACATGAGATCTGAAACTCAAGACTAGAAATCATAGATGGGACTGAAGTTATTGCCTTCTGCTTGAGTAGAGTGGAAGAGGTATGGGTATCACTTTTTCATGTCTGCTTCGTCTTCCCATGTAGCACTTTCAAAGGACCTTGATGGATGCTACATCTTTGTTCCTCAACTTTTTTACTTGCCTATCCAACATTCTACCGGGATCTCCTCATAGGTCAAATTATCTTCCAGAAAACCCATAACTTCTAAGGGTACTATAACACTTGGGTCACTAACACATCATCTTAATATAGACACATGGAAGACTAGATGAACCATATTCATCTAAATAGGAAACTGCAATTCATATGCAACCTTACCAATTCTCCCAAAAATTCTATAAGGTCCCACAAATCTTGGGCTCAATTTACCTTTCTTGCCAAACTGGACCACACCCTCCATGGGTGAGACCTTCAAGTAAATCCAATCATTAACATTAAACTCAAGATCTCTTCTCCTCACATCGGAGTAGGACTTTTGTCTACTTTGAGTCGTCTTCAACCTCTCCCTTATCAAGCTCACCTTCTCCAAAGCTTCCATAACCAAATTCGGCCCAAACAAAGCCATCTCCACCACATTAAACCACCTAATCGAGGATCTACAATGCCTACCATATAGAGCTTCAAAGGGATCCATGTCAATGCTTGAGTAGTAGCTATTGTTGTAAGCAAACTCAAAAAGTGGAAGATGTTCATCCCAAATACCCTTAAACTCCAAAACACAATCCCCAAGCATATCCTCAAGAGTTTGGATAGTCATTTCAGCTTGACCATCCATTTGAGGATGAAAAGCCATACTAAGCTTGACCTTGGTACCAAGAACCTTTTGGAAGGATCTCTAAAAATGAGAAGTTAATTGAGCACCACGACCCGAAATGATAGACAAGGGTACCCTATGCAATCTAACCAACTCATGAATATACAATTGGGCATAATCTTCGGTACCATAAGTTGTCTTAAGTGCATCAATAACCTATATAGAATCAAAGTGCTTCTAGTCTTATGCAAACCAACCACAAAATCCATGTTGATCTCCTCCCACTTCCAAGTAGGGATTTCGATGTCTTGGGCTAGGCCTCCCAGCCTTTGATGTTAGGCTTTCACTTGTTGGCAATTGTGACAACTGGCTACAAAGTTTGCAATATCTCTCTTTATACCACCGTACCTATACACCTCTCTCAAGTCTCTATAATTTTTTGTGGAACTGGGGTGAATAGAATAGGGTGAATTATGAGCCTTTTTAAAAATCAACTCTCTTATGTCATCAACATTAGGCACACACAATCTACATTGGTACCTAAGGACACCATCTCCCCTTTGGGAGAAACGTCCACTTTACCATCTTTCACCAAAGCCTTCAAATCTATCAAGGTAGGGTCAAGGTCCCGTTTTAACTTGAATTCCTTAATCAAAGAAGATTTGGAACAATCACCAATCATCGCACCACCATTTTCAACTTTATTCAACCTAATCCCTAACCTAACCAACCGGTGAACCTCTCTAGCCACCTCCTTTGCCTTAAGTTAAGATCTTTTTGTGTGAACATATATTGGAGACTCTTGTGGTCGGTAAACACATCAACATGAACCCCATAAAAATAATGATGCCAAATTTTCAAAGCAAATGCCACAACCACCAATTCAAGATCATGGGTGGGATAATTTCTCTCATGCACCTTAAGTTACTTAGAGGCATCAACACACACCCCAAACAATTCGTTGGAGCATCACAATAAACCACAAACCCTTCTAACCCTTTAGGTAAGTCAAACAAAGGAGCAGAGATAAGCTTGTCCTTCAAGGTTTGAAAACTCTTTTCACATTCATTGGTCCAAAAATTCTTTTCCTTTATTTTGGGTCAACTTAGTCATAGGTGAAGCAATAGAAGAGAAACCATTCACAAACTTATGGTAGTAATCCGCTAAACCCAAGAAACTCCTAATATCCGTCGAAGTCAAGGGCCTAGGCCAATTCCTTATGACCCCCATCTTCTTAGGATCCACCTTGATGCCATCACCCAACACCACATGCTCAAGAAATGCAACCTCTTTCAACCAAAATTTAAACTTCTCTTATTTAGCAAACAACCTCTCATCCCTCAAGATTTGCAACATCACTCTCAAATGATGCACATGTTCCTCTTCGCTCCAGGAATGAATCAATATATCATCAATAATGACCACCACAAACATATCAAGGTAGGGTTTGAGGACACTATTCATGAGATCCATAAATATTACTGGTGCATTACTTAATCCAAAAGACATCACAACAAATTCAAAATACCCATACCTAGTTCGAAAAGCCATCTTGGGAATTCACACTCCCTCACTCTCACTTGGTGGAACCGGACCAAAGATCAATCTTAGAAAAGTGACTAGCCCCTTGAAGTTGATTAGAAAGGTCATCAATCCTTGGTAGAAGATAGTTGTTCTTTACGGTTGCTCTATTAAGTGACGATAATCAATGCATATTCTAAGGGAATCATCTTTTGTCTTTACAAATAACACCGGTGCACCATAAGGTGACTTGCTAAGCCTTATGAAACCCTTCTCCAAAAAATCCCTTAGTTGATCCTTCACATCTTTCAACTCCACCGGGGCCATACGATAAGGGGGAATGGAAAAGGGTTGTATATTGGGAAGGAGGTCTATACGAAAGTCTATTTTCCTTTGGGGTGGAGCATCGGGAAGCTCATCGAGATAGATATCAAGAAAATTATTGACCACCAGAATCGACTCAATAGGAAAGACTTTAGACTCAACATCCCTAACCCTCACAAAATGGTAAAAGCAAACCTTAGCAATCAATTTTTTAGCTTTAAGACAAAAAATAAACCTGCCCTTGACTACCAAATTATGACTTTCCCACTCAAAGACGGGCTCATTAGGGAATTGGAATCGCACTCTACGGGTCCTACAATTAATGGAAGCTCAATATGCATATAACAAATCCATCCCAAGAATGATACCAAAATCCACCATGTCAAGTTCAATAAAATCACAAGGTAAGACTTTATGCAACATAGACACGGGACAACTTCTATAGACTCTTTTAGCAATAATGGACTCACTAACGAGGGTAGACGCTTTATAAGGTTCACACAACATTTCAAGACACACATGAATCTTTTTGGAAACAAAAGGAGTAATGAAACAAAGAGTGGCACCCGAATCTATCAATGCATACACATCATAATAAAAAACCTCTAATATACTAATGACAACACTGGGCACCTCATCCACTCCTTGCCTTCCTTGGAGAGCATAGAACATATTTTGTCTTGGAGTACCCCCCTTGTTGGCTTCTCTTTGCCCTTTGACTCACATTAGCACCTTGGCCTTGAGTTGCCCTTTGACTCACATTAGCACCTTGGCCTTGAGGACGACCATCTCTACCCTTGTTTTGAGCATGAGGACAATCAACAACCTTCTGACCCATTTCACCACAATCAAAACAAGCATTAGGATTTTTCAAACATGAACCACCATGGCTTCTCCTACACCTTTGGCACTTAGGATCGGTCATCCCACCATTGCCACCTTGGAACCTTGTGTTAGACACCCATTATTAGCAAACTTTGGTTAGGAGCATTGGAGGACCCTTGACCTTGGAACTTTTGGACTTTTTGGAAACGGCCACCCTTGGTACCTTGGAAACCACCCTCAAACCGAGCCCTCTTAGACTCCCCACTTCTTCTTTTCCCAAGGTTCTCCCCTTCAAGTTGTTCGGCATATGCCATAAGACAAGACAATTCCATATCACTCACTTGTATGATGATACAACACTCTTTATTTACCAAGTCGGACACTCCCGAGACAAACTTGTTCATCCTTGATCGAGGTTCGACAACCAATTAAGGAGAATACTTGGAGAGCTTGTTGAACTTGAGGGCATCTCCCTTACACTCATGTAACTTGATTAAGATTAATGAACTCCATCATCTTAGCCACTATAAACTCAATAGGGTAGAACCGGCTAAGGAAGGAAGCTTTGAACTCTTCCTAAGGAATAGCATCATCATTCTCCTCCTCCAACTACCATTGAGCAAACAAAATTTGAGCCACACCTTTGAGTTGGTAGGCCGCCAATTTCATATTCTCCTCCGAATTTACCCCCATGATAGATAGCACCTTATACACCTCATCAATGAACTCTTGGGGATCTTTCTCCGCTTTGGACCCCTAAAACTCTTGAGGGTTCATCCTTGTGAAATCCATCACCCTCGAGGCCTGAGTAGGAGCATGAGGGTCTTAGGACCCTTGGTTCAATTGGTTGGTCATAGCATTGGCCAAAATAGTAATGGCATCCCAGAACTCATCTTAGGCTATCCCTCCATCTAGAGAAGCTTAAGGAGTGGGAGGGGCTGATTGTTCCTCAGGAGTACGGGCTCTTCATAGCCTTCCTTTTGGTATTGACATGATTTAGAAGAGAAAAAAGCATTCATTAGGGGAAAATAATTATCTCTACTTCTAAAGCACGATATAGATCATGAAGAAGTGAAACATTTTCTAAAATGCCTCATAGCCTCCCATTCATAGTTGTGGCACGCTTTACAACCATGAATAATACTCTAATCGACATGGTGTGTTGAATTTTCGAGAACCATTAACAACCTAGTGCTCTGATACCAAGCTTGTCATGACCCAAGCCTAGGGCCTATATGTGACACAGGGAATGGAAAGTCCGAAGACAACCCAAACAAGTCTCTTAGTATATCTTGTACACATCCTTGGTTGCGGAAATAAAAATAGACATCAACAAGAGCCAAGTATAAAATGGAAAGCAGGACTAAGGGAAGTCTTTCAATAACATAGAAACATAATGAGAGTCAAGCTCATAAGAAAATACAAACTTAGTATCTAATAACACCTCCACATTAGAATGGAGCGAGGGCTTCTCGGGCTAACCCTCATAATAAAAAGTATCCACCATAAAGAAGAAGTCTCAACATAACATGAATAATATAAATACTTTCTAGGAGATGAGGAATCACCAAAAGCTTTCTTCAAACGATCAAACTAGCCATGTGGAGGAGGATGATCAAAAGGAGCTTCGGTTCCTACATGGTGATATTATGTAGGCATAGAGTATGCGTTAATACATATGAATGTCTAAGTATGAGGGGTGAAATGCAACATAGACATAAGCCAATATATTCAAAATGCATTAGATATAATCAACGGATACAATCTCAATATGACATGTATGATCAATGCTTGTAATAAAACTTGCATGTAGAACATGGAACTAGAACATGATAATATACATATATGGGAGAAGACCTTAACCGACACAGACCAAACAACTACATCTTGGAATCCAAGGCATGACACCTCCTCAGTACAGGTGATCAGGCATGACACCCCCCGCAAAGTGTGGTCTACTTGCCAAGGCAAGCAAAACATGATAACATGAACTAGATAGATCCACTAGTATAGCAAGGGAAATATAATAATCCTATGGTGGCATATAGTTTAGAGACTAAGGACTTTATATAAGGACCCCTTGAGTCAAGCCCTCATCTTAAGCCTCAATCGGTGCTAAGTTTAATCCCAAGGAATACCTGAAAATAGTCATAAGTTTAATAATAACATGAATACTTGTAAGACATGATAACATGAAATAAGTAGCTCTTTCACATGCTTGACCTCTACTAGTGAGCCTAACTTGAACATGAGAGTAAATAATAATCATTCATGATCCCTTGTCTTGGCATGAATGGCTCACAAGAGGTAAAAATCTTGAAATAGGGCTCAACTTGTTACTTGTAAAATCATGGATGCTTTTCATGAAATCAATACATACTTGAAAGACCTTAACCATCATGAAGTCACTTGACTTGTAAATTATGTAATAGTTCATCGATAACTTGAGAATTCTTGTATTGTAATTTCACCATAGACATGGTGGGTTCATGATACTTGTTCAAAATCATGCAACTCAAGGGTATGAAAAGAAGAGTAATCAATTAAAAATCAACCCACCAACATTGTAATAAAACCCCTAAGTTGGGTATCATGAAATCCATATCAAAAGTTCACCATAGACCATAGTTTTGCATAGCTCAAATCATGCATAATCTCAATAGCCATAAATCAATTCATGAAGTAATATTAAAATAGATATTCATGCATAAACAATCAATATTTGACAAAACCCCAACATAAGTTATGTTCATATTTCATAATAAAAGATATCCATAAGTGATACAACATTAAATCATGCAATTTTCAAAAAAAGAGAACGTTGGGCTCCATGGGTGAAAGGACCAATGGATGAAGACCCATAACTCAAAGATGGATTTTCTTGGAATTGGGCTGAGGAAAACTTGAAGCTTGAGATGGGTTCTTGAGTTTGAAAATTGAGCTTGAAATAGTTGAATATGAATGAGAGATTTGATAAAGTCTTGCAGAGGTTTTAGAGAGGGTTTTGTGAGTTATAGAGTTGAAATATGACTAAGTATAGTTGCATTGGCTATATCCCAATGCCCTTGGATAAAATAAGAAAACTGGAGAAAATTTTACACTGGTCCGCGCCCTAGGTGTGACGTAGACTAGACAAGGAGCATGATTTACACTAGTCCGCACCCTAGACGCGAACAGACGTTGGAAATTGAAAAATTAGCAAAAATTATTTTTCACTACGGGTGTTCTAAAATCCGGGTTATACCCATCTCCCACTAAATTTTTCCCATTGATCAAGAATATAAAGTCAAATTTTCGAAATCAGGCACATATTTTGATGTAACACCCCACATTTTATATGTACGAATGCTATTTAAATGAATCATGTTATGGTTTGGTCAAATTTGCTTCA
>JAPFFP010044228.1:0-12580 GCA_026153255.1 Solanum medicagineum
TTTTTAATTATATTTGTAATAAGTAATGACTATATTTCTTCTTTACCATAAATAATTTATAAAAAGAATAAAAATAAGGAGAAAATAATTTAGAAGGGAAAAAAAAGAAAGAGCAAGAAGAAAAAAAAAAGAAAAAATGGAAGGAAAAAAACAGAAAGAAGGAAAAAAAATGGAAGAAAGAAAGAACAAGAGAAAAAAAAAAAAGAAAGAGCAAAATTCAAAAAAAAAAAATGAAAGACAAAAATAGAAAAAAAAATAAGTAGGGAAAATAATATAGAAATTATAAACAAATATTAGGGATAAAAAGATAAATTTGTTGGTCAAACATAAATGACTTTTAAGCTAAAAAGAAAAAAGCAGGGGGAGGGGGAGGGGGCGCAACTTCTAAATTTTAGCTTATTTTAAGTTATTTTTAACTTATTTTAGACTATTTTAAGATTTGTCAAACACATTCAAAAGTTAAAAAAAACTTAAAAAAATAAATTTAATCAACTTTTAAGCTCATTCAAACATCTTCTTAATCAGATAAAAGATAGATTCTACTAGGTATTACTTAACAAACAAATGTATAACTAGGTGTTATTGTCCATAAGTCCATAATAGCTAACCCATTTTTGGAAGAGTTCATGCTAATTTTGCGAAATGATATTTACTCCATCCTCCCATAGATTCGTCTCTTCTCTATTTACATTCTCTTTATTTAATCTTTCTGTTCCACGAATGATATATGTTAGTTTTGGTGATTAAGATTATATATATATATAAAATATTTTTATTATATAAAAAAGTCAATTTATATATTTGTAATTCTGTTAATTATTCAAGGACAAATGATTAATGACTATTTAAAATATTTATTGATTTTATCACTCCAAATTTCTATTCTGATTTTTTTTTAAAATAAAAAACACTTACACAACTTACTTCTAGAAACATCATTACAGATTTATAGTTATGCTTATCATACAAGGAATCTATTGATTTGCTCAATTCAAATTTTTATTTTTATTTTTTTTAAAAAAACATAGATACTGACACACAACTCAATTCTAGAAATATCAATTGTACTCTTGTATTGTCTATAATAAATATTTCATTTTTGTTATTTCAACTAAAAAAACTATGTATCTACTTCTATTTTTTTTATTTTTCCATTTACAATATATCTTTATTTCAGCTAAAAACCCATGTACCTACTTCATTTTCTTTGTAATAGTAATAGGCTCTTCACTATGTATAATGGGGAGTTGGCTTATCAGGAAAATTTTAGAATTAGATTAGAATCTACTAACCTACGAAGCTTAATCATATATAAGGCTTAATATTTTTATTTTTTAAACCACATAAATGGCTTAATCTTTCTATTTTCTTTTTGATTCCTAGATTATAGAGAAACTAAAATAGTTATAGTGCAAACTTTGAGCATTTTTTGAGTTTTCAATAGTTGAATTTTTTTTTTAGGTGCAAGACTTTTATACCTTACTTTCTACAACTGGATCATCTTTTTTGATTGGCAATTTGAATAAATATTTGAAATTCTTATTGGTTTTGCATATGGTATTTTTAGGTAGTATGTTTTGCAATTAGTAACGCATTGTTAGTACCTCCTCCTCCTCCATTGTTACATTGTAAAAATAGTATTGTGTTGTGGCTTACAATACTTTTAGAATAATTTGGTATCCATTCCAATATTTTAATTACTCCCTCCGTGCAACTTTACTTGACACGTATACTATTTTGGGATGTCCAATAATATTTGTCCACTTTATGAAATCAAGAGTTAATGTTATACTTAGTTCCTAATTTACCCTTATCATTAATTATAGTCATTTCCCTATTACATTTTTCAAAACATCATATTTATTATATTAGCTCCTAATTTACCCTTATTATTAATTATAGTCATTTTCCTATTACATTTTTCAAGATATCATATTTATTATATTCAAAGGGTAATTTGGTAAAATTATCCCATCATTTACTACTTCTTAATTCATGTGTCAAGTCAATGGGGGCCAAGTAAAGTTTGATGGAGAGAGTAATTATTATTTACTTCCTTTTTGCAGATATTCATCTTAAATTTTTTCATATTATGGTTTTTAGAATGATAAAAAAGTTATCTGCTAAGTTGATGACTACAACTCTTACTTATAGAAAATGATGAATTCAAATGTACTTATGCACATACTGTAGATGAAAGAATCCTATTATATATAAATAATGATGGATATAAGCATTCTTGCAATCTATTTCCCGCATTATATAGTGGATCTATTTTTATTCATACAAGGTTACATATATGTTGATTGAGCTGATGACCAGTATGATAAAATATTAACATTCATTATGCTTACTAAATGGTGGTGTCATTTTGCGGAAAGAGAAGGAAATAATCTAGAAATAACCTAAAACTTTGTGGCATGTGTGTCTACAGTACTAAAGATATTTGGTAAAAAAGATTCTTTGATTTGAATGATGCAAAGAATTCTAGGCACATGTGTGAGACCGTAAAAGGTTAAAATTGAAAAAATATCCCAGCTTCTTCATCGTATGAAACCTTGAAAGGATACTATGGGGGGCTTGCCTCCTCGTTCCTTTTACCTATGCCATGATGCTCATGGGCAGCTTTTTCAAACTTTTTATTGGAGTACCCTTTGACTTTTTACTGTTTATTAAAATTTTAGTAAATTTTGTTACTTTGGCATTTCATTAATAGCTATGAATTATTAGGTAGTGATTGTCTAGGAAAGTGATTGATTTGGAATAGATAGATTTGAGTAGAAAGAGAAGATGATAAAAATGAAGTAATGTGACTTATGTATACAAGCTGGTTATTACACCGACTATGTAGATTTCAAGTGTAATTGTGTATATATTGTTGAATTTGAACTCGAGTTCCCTTCTTAAAGAGGACGATGGATCGAATGAGTAACTACTGAAGTAGTAAAGTGTGGAGTATTGTGAGTATTGATATCCTCATATTAATAGTGAATTCCTTTCATACGTGACTGTATTGCTATATAGGGCTTATAAGACCTTGAAGGCAAGCCCTGATGCTCACATATCGCACAAACTATTTGTCGTAGGAGTTGAATGGATAGTTGATGTAATATTGGCTCGGGTCTTGTCCACTATGTGGAAAGTGGGAGATGTAAAATTTTTTTGGGATCATGGGTTGCCCATGTAAGCGGGCCCGATCAAATCTTACACGATCCGTGAATAAATTATAAATATGATTTAAAATTAAAGGTGGAACAGTAAAACTATTCAACATTATCCTTTTAGGATAAGAAAATAGTTAATTGTTCAACCTCATCCTATAATGAAAGAGAACAACAATTAACTGTTCAAATCCTTTTGAAAAAGAAGAGGGATAGTTTTATAATTGCTCAACCTCTTCTACTAAATGGGTGTCTTCTACGGTGAAAAGGGGAGTGAAACAAAAAAGAAGAGAAAAAAAAGAAAAATTAGAAAAGGAGATTTAATCCGAATTCCCTAAATTTCATTAACACACACGAGAAGCATTTAGTTTGTGAATACATATCTTGATTTCCTAGTGAAATCAAAGAAGACTTGAGACAATTATTTGATAAAATAACAATATCACTTTGATATGAATCTAAAAGTACACAACCCGTTGTTCTTGCTTCCTATTTTTCTTAAAGATAATGACTAAGAGTGCGGCAAGTATATTGATCCTAGCTATCTTATAACTAAGTCATTTTTTGGACAGCTGTATAGCAGCCAAGACTTCTCTTGTATGTTCTATCTCTAGATGTATCTATATATAGCACACAGTTTACACATGAATATATAGAAAACAACTTTAGTTCTGTCGTCGTCTATACTATATTTTCCACACTAATTACATGAACAGAAGTGTGTTATGACTAACAACCAGCTAAAAATGCTATACTAAATGTTCGTCGAACCATTAATCCTAACCATTTTTTTTGCAACACTAGAGCAGGGCACGTTGTGAGTGGGACGAGAGATGCCATTTTAGCTTTACAAGACACACAGATCCTTAATCATCTAACACAATCCTGTGCTTTCTCTACCATCTTTACCTTTCCCTTTTCATCAATCCTTCATGTTTCAGACTTCCTAACTTTAATCTTTTAGTTTCAAGCCAACCAATTTTATACACATTAGTTTTGTCGAAATTTATAAAATTACTATACAATGTATATTACTTATACACTAAATATACATTATATACATTATGATACACAAATATAAATTAACTATACCCACCTATATAATAAGCATAATTTCTTTTAATAATTTATTAAATTTAATGTCTCCCAAACGTAATTTGCTCAATTATAAGATGCTTGGACATCTAAGTAATACAATACGATATTGTCTTGTTCACCAGCGTAGAGAAAACAAATAGGTAGTAAAATGGGGCCCAAAGTGATATTGGAATAAAACAGAGGGAGAACAAGCAGATCCGGCCCACAGTATCTGATTTTTCTAACTCACTGGGCTTTGAGCTGTCATCAGTTAGTAACCTTTTTTTTTTCTTTCCTTCTCCAACTTGTGCTCCTCTTTTTTGATTTCTTTTTTGGAATAATTATTTAATTACACTCTTTATTTATTATATTTTTTATTATTCTCATTTCATTTTAAAATATTCAGAAATATTAATCAATAATTCAAATACATTAATTTAGTAATACAGATACGTTAATTCTGATTCTTAAATTATCTCTATGTTCAATGTATGATGTTTTAAATGTTATCTGCTGATATTTAAAAATTTTAATTTTGTATTCAAAACTGAATTAATGTATCTGAATGAGTGAATTAGTATATCTGGATTGCATATTTTTTAAGAAATTTTTGTAAATTAAAAAAATAGAAAAAATAGTAATTAGCTCTTTACACTATGTGATTTATGTAAACTCTATTTTTTTCCCTTTCTCCATTATTCTTTCTTTACTTTCTGAATTTAAAATAAAACATCAAGCAACACAAAATATTTAAACAGTCAAATAGCTTTTAACATATTCTTACTTGCATATGTAAGTGTAACAACGACACTACTAATAATGTTCATTTTTTTTTTGTACTACATACATTAATTAATTTTTTAATGTATATAAGGTAAAGATTTGCTAGGTTTATTGGCAAAACTCTTGCGCCAATACTTGCTTCTACTTTAAGTATAGCGGTCTTATATTCTTTGGTTTTATAATGATGTTTTGGTGCTTAAAAGAAACTTATAAGAAGCCTTTTAAACTTATTAGTTTTGATTTGCATTACATAGGATTTTATTTTTTTATATTTGAAACTCAAATTCAAAATGTCAGAGCAACAATTGTGGACTTTTTCAAGCATCAAACAAGAAGAAGCAGCCAAAAGCCCAAATTTATTATTTCATTCATTCAATATCCATCACCTCTTGGTAGTGAAACAAAAATTGTTTTCATATGCCACACTTAGCTATCTCCACATCCATTCCGTATATATATCTACAACAAAATATTAAATGCTTAACAACGAAATGAAAGTACACCATGCTATATATTAAATGGCAACTCCTTTCATCATTTGATCAAATATTCAACAACACAAATGATCACATCAAAAACAATGGATCACAAACATTTTATCCATAATTGTAATTAAAACTAGTTGTGTTAAAGATAACGTCAGATCACGACTAATAATTGCACGTCACTTGATACAATTATTAGTATGTCATTGTGAAGTTGTGGCCCTGATAACGTACAACCTTGTGATATATGTTTGTGAACGTAAATTAAAGAGCTTTTGAAAATATATTCCCCCGATTTAAGAAAAAAAAAATATTTTTTTTAGTTTGTTTTAAAAAAAATAAATTTTTTTTGCAACACTTTAATTTCTACTCTTTTCCACGCGTGACATGTTTAATCATGTGTATTTTGATCTATTAAACAGGTAATTATTACTTTATTTTCTATGTTGTCAATCTCATTTTTATGAACGAATATATGTAAAATATCATATTTGTACATCCATGCCCTTGTTATAATATCAACAATTTCAAATACTTATAATTTTTAGGGTTGGGAGTAAAGTCCAAAAGCACGGTACCAAATTGACCATGACATGTGATCATGAGTCCTCAGATATCTCTTAAATCCTGTGGGCTTCTTTGTTTGTGAGAGTAATAAGAATTTCAGAACTAGTAGTACATACATAAATGGGACAAAATAAAACGTATTGGTCTAATGGAAATTTAATTGGTTTAGCTAAAGAATTAAGAAGCACAATTGAGGGCTGAGACAAACACTCTGCTATGCAGGCCATGTGCTCTCAGCCGAATTTATCGGGACATTACCATTTGGTAGGATTTTTAAAGCAAGAAATGTTTTTATAATTATTTATTTATAGCACTATATAGTAATACTATAATAAATCTGTATTTGTAATAAAAGTGAACTATGCATGCAAAGGATTTTTCTTTATCCATGGCCAATGTATAGGGTGTAGCTGTATTTATAGAAGCTTATCTCAATTATTAGTTTAGTATATGCATAGTGAAAGGGGGCATTGGAATGGTCTTAGCTCCTAAACACTCAGACATTTAAAAGAAAAATGGAAGAAATAAGATTGAGACAGTTATGAATTCCATCCAGTTTCTTTTACTTGATCAAATAGTCTGTATTATAAATGTTTTAAAATATATTGTACTTGTTTGGTAAGAAATTGACATGGTGTATTATAAATGTACTAAAATGTGTGATAATGTATTATCCATCAATGAAACTTGTTATTATATATGGTTTATAAATATTTTTCTCTAATATGAATAAAAATTATATCATAAATGTACAATAAGTGTTTAGTAAAAATAAATTATAATTACTATAAATGGTAAATTCTTTTTTAATCTAGTATATCTATGTAGGTTTTCCTTTTTAAAACATTATCTTAGAGCCAAAATATTTAGTAAGACTACTATTCATAGGCTAAATAAATATCTTGTTTAAGATCATGTCCTACAACTTTAATATTTAAATATAAATGTATTCCTCACTCATTTAAATATTAACACAAGAGATTGTATTAGTTCAAGAAAAATTATTGCATAATGAAGATATGCTTTGCATTGAACCTCACTTAATAAATTAAAATAATAATTTTATTTCTAATCAAATTTGAACTGTGACTACTTAAGAAAAATATAACATCAATACCTACACATAATAATTAAGATATTGACATAGGCTTTAATACAATATATTATATATGGCCTTGTGCCATCCCCATTTACTTTTAGTGTTTTCGAGAATAAACTCGATTCTCACCAGAAATAGCTTACTTTAACATTCACATAGGTAAAATTATCTATTTAAAATGCTTCTTAATTTAATATCTCACTAGTATGAGTTTCATATTTTCATTTAAGAGTTTTAAAAACTCAACCTCCACAAATTATTACGGGAGTAAAATAGGAAAGAGGGAAAATTATGCATTTTCATCTTTTGTTTTTCTTCATTGAACCTAGTTGTAGGTTCTCTAGTTCACATGTTAAATTTTTTCGTATATGACTCATGAGTTTAGGGGCTTCAATTTTATCCCTCTCCATGTACTTGAGAGTTTCCTCTTTTTAAGACCTTGGTATACTTGCAAAATGATCACAAGATTTAACATAATCAATATTAATGCATCACTTGTGAAATATGATCTCATATTATTGTGCTTTTTTTATATGAGTCTGATTAAATATTATTGTAATAACAATTTTAGACTCAGTCAATTACAACAATACCATCACAACGAATCAAAATAGAAGAAATTAATCTTTTAAAATAAACTGTTTGAAATAATAATTCTTTCAACTAATTTACTTTCTCACTAGCTAAACCTAAAATCATTAGTCCACCCTCCATGATTGACAATAATAATTTATCTCTTTTCTTTCAGCAGATAAGGACACCTCCCAAATCAAATATATAACTGGTAGTAGAGCAATAATCACCTGATAAAAATTTCAAAATGCATAAAAAATAAAGCCTTTAAGAAAGTATCATTATTTTATAGAATAAATTACAAGTTTTTGTTCCAATTAGCTATCTCATAACTTTTTGTTATGATATGTCAATACTCATCACCTGATTTGCTATTACATATGCAATATTTGACATAGTACAAGCGACATATTTTAAATTTTCAACTTAGCTGATATAATTTTTTATTTATCACATCACTTCACACTATAAGACAATGTATTTATAGCTACGGAATCTAAGTTATAAATTTGAAAATCGTAGCTATTATCTAATAATTGTCACAAAATTTCAAATTTCGTGGCTATTTAAGAATTTATCAAATTTCTTAGTCACGAAAATCAAATTAACAAAGCTAAATTCTCATTTTTGCTATAATGACTAATAATCATGGCAACAATCACCTAGATAGCTATGATGTTTCTACTACAGTAAAATTGTGTAGCTAATTATAAATTTTTTGCCACACAATAAAAGTAGCTCTAGCAATAGTAATCTTTCTGCCACAATAAATTATTTGAAACAAACTATTGTAGCTAAATAAATAATTTTGCTTCCAATAATGAAAAATGGTGGCAAAAGTTAAATGAAATAGCCATAGATTATTTTGCTTTGATAATTTCATAACTAATTATTAATTTTTGCCACACGTTAAAATTTACCACAGTAGTTATAACATTTTAAGCCACAATAAATTATTTGCAACAAAACGTAGCTACATAAATAATTTTGCTTCCAATAATAGAAAATTATGGCAAAAGTTAACTGAAATAGCCGTAGATTATTTTGCTATGATAAATTTCATAATTAATTATTAGTTTTTGCCACAAGTTAAAATTTACCGCAGTAATTATAACTTTTTTAGCCACAATAAATTATTTGAAACAAAACGCTGTAGCTAAATAAATAATTTTACTTCAAATAATAAAAAAATTGTGGCAAAAGTTAAGTGAAATAGCCATAGATTATTTTGCTATGATAAATTTCATAACTAATTATTAATTTTTGCCACAAGTTAAAATTTACCGCTGTGATTATTGACATCCCGAAAGCGCAACGTCGTGACAACTTAATAATAATTATTTACATAAAAGAATTCAAATAATAGGAAAAATAATTTAATTTTAGGAGTCGCCGCCTAATTTTAAGGATAATTAGGAAACCAATTAATTATTTACAAAATAGTTTGCGAACCAAAAATTCCGAGTAAGGGTTCAAGTTATTCCGAAGGGAAGGTATTAGCATCCTTCAGAATCCACAACTGTGGATCCCGACTGAACTCATTTTTTCAATTGAGGAGGAAATACACAATATAACAAAAGTATGATAATCATGAAATAAAGATACAAAAATAATATACATAATAATGAATAAATAAAGGATAAAGTAAAATTGTTATGTCTTTTTAATGGAAAGGCCTCAAAATTCGACAGATAGATTTTCATCGGTCAAATTTAACAAATAATGTATATGTAAACTTAAACTAAAATTTCTAATTTTAAATTGTAATAGAATATGAATTTAAACTAACCTTTTCCGTCTTTTTGAATGGGAAGGCCTCGAAATCCGACGGATAGATCCTTCATCGGCCATGTCAAACAAGTTATGAACTTAACTAACCTTTGAATTTTAAAATATAATAAACATTAGTCTAAACTAAATTTCTCCGTCTTTTGAATGGGGAGGACTCGAAATCCGACGGATAGATTCGTCATTGGCCAAATTAAACAAATAATGTATTTCTAAATAAACAATCAAAAAACTACCATAAAAATAATATAATGTAATAAATACAATATATCAAATTGCAACAAGAAAATTTTCTAAACCATTGAAAACTAATGTAACAAAAAGGCAACAACTAACTAAAGGAGAATAAAAGAACAATTCATACGTAAGTAAAACATTTGCAATGAATAATTAAAATATCACCAAAATAAATATATAAAACAAACAAATCAAATTCAAGAATATCACCAATAGCAATAATGACGTCACAGTGGAGTTTTCAAATATAAAACAAATATGAAATAATAAAAAATGTAAACTACTTTCAAAATTAATCAAATAAATGAGACTCATGACAAAAATAATTCTTCAAGAACATAAGAGCACCTAAATAAATTAGAGTAATAATAATTAGATTGAAAAATAACCATCAAAAGATCTTTAACACAAACCACCACAATAGTATAGAAATATATGAAATACACAAGAACAAAACAATATACAATAACGAGAAAGTGAGAAAAAAATGATAAAATGAGAACTCATAAAGAATAATAAATAAGAGAAGAAATATGGATAGTATGACCAGATCTGGAAGTTTTGGGGCGTGGTTTGGCTAGAGCTTGGAGCTTGTTGATGATCTATTTTGCCGGAGCTAGCACCGCAGCGGCATGGAGGCTTAGTGGCAGCAGCGTGAATGATGCTTTGGTTATTGTTTGACACTATTTCAAGCGGATTTTCATGGTGGTAAATGAGTTTTAGTGGTGTTGTTGGACCGTTTGACGGCTGGTTTCGTGGTGATTTTATCATAGTTGTTCGATGGTGAGTGGAAAGAAATGAAGTTGAGGGAGATGCAGGCATAAGGAGGAGATGAGGATGAAGGGGGCCTTGTTCCTCTTTTCAAGATGATAAAAGAACGGGAAATAAATAAAAATAGGGTAAAGTTAAAGAATAAAAATACAAAATAAAAGAAAATTAAAGTAAAAAGGAAAAAGTAAAAAAGAAAAAGGATAAAGGAGGGGACATATGGAGTCGGAAAATATGCTGGTTAAATTTAAATACACTATGAATTAAAATAGATCAATTAATGAACTTCGTTAAATTGACCAAGCGAAATAATTAGCTCAATTATAAACTACTTAACTTCGAAAATGATTTAAAAAAAATAAACAAGAATATAATCTTTTGATAATTATGAAAAATATTATATAATTATATATGTATAAATTATATGAAAGAAAATTTATATAACATCCAAAAAATAAAATAATAGTAAAGAATGTTAGAAATATACAAATATTTGAATTAAATTGAATACTAAAGATACCTATTTTACTTAAATGACACTCTAAAATGGGCTATAGGTCAGTCAAAATTGGGTGTAAACAGTAATTATAACTTTTTTAGGCAAAATAAATTATTTGAAACAAAATATTGTAGTATAATTTTTCTTCCAATAATAAAAAATTGTGGCAAAAGTTAAATGAAACAACCATAGATTATTTTGCAATGATAAATTTTCTAACTACTTATTAATTTTTGCCACAAGTTAAAATTTACCGTAGTAATTAAATATTTTTTTAGCCACAATAAATTATTTAAAGTAAGACATTGTAACTAAAAAAAATAATTTTATTTCCAACAATAAAAAAATGTGACAAAAGTTAAATGAAATAGCCATAGATTATTTTTCTATGATAAATTTCATAACTAATAATTAAATTTGCCACAAGTTAATATTTACCGTAGTAATTATAATTTTTTTTTAGCCACGATAGATTATTTTTTAAGCAAATGTGTAGCTAAATAATATTTTTTCTTGAAGTAATAAAAATTATGGCGATATTAGATAATATAATCATAAATTATTTGCTATAACAAAATTTCATAGCTAGTATTCAATTTTTCCATGATTAATTGAAATTTATTGGAGCAATTATAACTTTCTGTCGATAAAAAATAATTTAAGATAAATATCATAGATTATTTTTTTTATTTCTAGTACTAAATAGTGATGCCAATTATTGACTTAATAAATATAATTATTTGTCATGATAATATGGTATAACCTCAAAATTATTATTAGTTTAATTAAGAATTATTTTGAATTTCAAATCAAACTTTATTATAAATATTAATCTTTTAGTCATATTAAATTTTTTTTCGACTGAAATGACCATAATAGTGTACTGATAAATTAACCATAATAATTTCTTATGTTGCATGAGAGACATAAAAATATGGACAATGTCACAATTTAAAGAGAATAAATAAATAAATTTTGCAACAAACAATGAATATTAATACTATGTAACAAAAAATCACGCCACAGACTATAAATATTTTAGTATATTGATCTAATAAAAAAAATTTAAAATAGTTATAACTAAAGGCTCTGCCAACAAACACTCTATAAATAATAATATTCCAACCAGTTCAACTGACATTGTAAACTCAACACTATAGAATATTAGTTCATAGTCAACTCAATAAAATAATTTTTTTTCAAAAATAAATAAATAAAATTGTTAACCTTAGTTGAGTATAAATAATATGCAAATAAAACTTTCAAATATTTATAATAACAAATCTTCATCATCAAATATTTTGTCAACAAGTATTGTTATTTTTCTAATACTTAAGACTTTATATAAATAATAAGTATTATTATTTTTTAATACTTAGGACTTTAAAATTAGTTAAAATTTTGATTATCAAATATTTTGTCAATAAAAATATGTAATATAGCAAATTTTAAAAGAAAAAGACTACTTAAAATTATGTTGAAGCATTAAACTACTCCTTTTATATTTAGGAGTCTTTTTTAAATTAAATTTTAATTAATTAAT
>JAPFFP010044229.1:0-12578 GCA_026153255.1 Solanum medicagineum
CTTGCCGACAATCATAAATCATACCTGAATCCTAGTAACTCTTCTCTTGAGTGATAGACACATGTGTCAATAGGGTATGGCAGGGCATAGAAGGAAATAAGGCCTCAAGTCATGTCACGATCAATCTAAGGCTCAATTTGTCAAACTCAAGTCTGTTATTCTGACTACAAGGATCTATGTCTCTCAAGTCCAATCGGAAGAATATACAGTAATCTATCGATCCTAAGACCTGACAATATTGGATAATCATGACCACAATAAATAGTCAAAGTACTACCACAATATAGAAAATAACTGGTGTAATTGTTGGGTACCGCCAACATCCTGCCTATGGCAAGGCCCATGAGGGGCCTGGGGTTGCCCGGGTCGGAGTCATAATCTAACATGGCGCTTGCTTGGTGGACTTGGTTAAGAAATAAAGTTGCACCTCTGCTATAAGCTATAGCCTTTGGCATAATTGTCAGCGCTTGATCCTAACAAGTGGTATTAGAGCCAAGGCCATGGGTTCGATTCCCACGAGCAACATGCTGCATGAGGAAGGTGTTGGGAGGGGGATTGCTGGGTAATGCCAACATCCTGCCTATGGCAAGGCCTATGAGGGGTCTGGGGTAGGCCGGGTCAGAGTCATGATCGAACATGGCACTTGCTTGGTGGACTTGGTTAAGAAATAAAGTTGCGCCTTTTGTATAAGCTGTAACTTTTGGCATAATGATAAGCATTTAATCCTAACAATAACAACCATCAGTAGTCTTAACTTGTCATTAGCTGCTCCGTCAGCTTAACCAATCAGGAATATAATTGACAATCAACATGCCAATCACAAGTATGCTCAACATATTTCCATACATGTACGTACACCTGTATCGCACTCTCAGTCACAATCCTCAACAATTCAATCCAAGGTGAGATACAAAAGAAAAGAAGACAATTACAATTCAATTATCTGCTAGCCCAAAATTGTCGAAGCAAATGTTACGGTACACATGTCTTGTCTGATTAATTTCCTGCACAATATTCATATTATCCACATAAGATTATGTACTTTAACTCAGTCTAGAAGAAGAGAGACCACATCCTACCTGAATGTCGATCACGTGCAATCTAAATCACTCTGCAAATACTTTCCCCTTCTGAGCGGCCTCAAAACACTATCAAGTTGTCAAAAATAGAATATCAATGTCAATACAGTCATTCTGACACTAAAATCCTATGAAATAAACTTTAACCGATCACGGGCTTAAAAATGGGAAAATTGGCCCACACCAAGATCTAGGAACTAATCCTATATAGTGATCCTTATACTCACCTGAGCCTGTACCCCAAATTGGACTTAATTCGATGCTTAAAACAATAACAAATATTCAAACAAATATAGGACATTTCTTTATAGAAATAACAACTTCTACAATAGGTTTCCAACAATTTTACCTCATGCAGAACTCACCCAACATATTTCAACAAAATCATAACATGCGCCTTGATAATATACATAAAATAGATCTAAATTTTACTAAAATTCGATAAAAAATGACTGAGAAATCACATTATGATGTTTCCAACATTCAACACTAATACATAACAGCAAAATAGTGACTTTTACCTCAAAAACTGTGCCAAATATATATTTCCAACACTTTCATAGTATTCGTCTCAAAAAAATTACTCAAGTTACACTATAAGAAAATAGGCCTTTAACGAGGAAAAATTCAGTTGCTAAAAGTATAAATCTGTTCGTTATTAGTTAGTAATGACTGGTAAAAATTATGTCATCACCGGGCGTCAAAACCTCCATCGTGCAACCAAAACACAATTTTATCCCTTTTTCCAAGTATCACTAGCTTCGCCCTCATTTCTGTTTACCTTTACACCATCCACCCTCAACTTAGGCTTTTGGCCCGAGTCAACGTGCACAATATCCAACCTGGGAACTACAGCCCCGGGCCCCTTTTAATAGCCACCCTCAATTTAAGTTTTTTTCCTCAATCAAGGTGCATAGTGTTCAAGGAAGGACTAGGGTCAGTTTCAGGATTTTACAACTAATAAGGCTAGGTAACTTAGGTTTCTAGAAAGAAAAGCGTACATGCAACGCTCAAATATTTGGATCAAGAGATACTTTACATATTTGGTTCGTTATTTAGGCTAAGTGGACTGATATGAACAATGACCTAAGATCCATTCCTAACCAACTAACCTACAATCTCAGTTAGGGTAACAGGGCAAGTTCTAAACTGAAACACGATATATGAATTTAGCAAAGAAAGCTCACATAATATGACATTGATTACACTATAACCAAGACTCTCAGATTATGCTTTCCATTACAATTTATCCTCATTTATCATAACAAGCACTGTCAACAATCATAAATGCATAGTTGCTATCAAGACTAACTAACACAATCAGTATTACATGCAACTAATACTACCTACACATCCTAAACTTGATAGTTCAATAAAAATTAAATATCCTTGGGGAAGAAGAACACAAGCAAGAAAACACCTAGGACTTAAAATTTAGGATAGTTATAGGTCCTTGGGAAAAAAGAACACAGGCAAGAAAACCCCTAAGATTCAAAATTTGGGATAGTTATAGGTCAAGGTTACCCAGACTTCTCTGAGGCCTATAACTACCCATACCCCATTGAAAAAGACTTGCATTGTCCTCAATGCACAAAATCAAATGATAAAGCTCAAGGGTCAAAAAGGAACATACTTGGGCACCTAAGCGTTGGTCTCTAGCTGAGTCTGGCCATCCTCAACCTGTTTAGTGGCCTCCTCAGTGGTAGAAGCATGTCCAGAGGGGCTATCACCCCTTACTCTCTCAAGCTTATAAGCTTGCCTCAACTCCTCATCCTGCCCCCAGTGCATCATTACAAGATCTAACTCTTACTCCTTTGTCATCCCTACCTACTATCTTACTATATCAAGATCATCAATGCGGGAAGTCTTCCTAAGGGAAATTTATGATGGGTCCTCGGGAGCAAATAGATCAACCACCAGCATAGAGAGCTCAGTCAGTGGGAACACTATAGGTACTGCCAAAGCTGCTGTTATGATGGCTCGGAGCTACTGGATCTCCTTCTGAAGGGTTGTCATATCTACTGGTCATACTGTGCTGAGGCTCTGCTGGACTCGCCTCTCAAAAGTATCTATGGGGGCATCCACGATTGTGAGTTGTCCTCAAAAGTGGCTACTGCGAATGCCTACATGCGAGCCTCAGACTCTGAAATGGCCTAGCGGATTGTGACTTAATGCAGGCGAATCTCTTTTCCATGGCTTAAATGGACACCATTGAGACATAGACCATGTCAGCCAGCATGACGTACAGGCACAGGATCTGGTATAGAAGTAGTAGTAATAGGCCTCCTCTCCACATCATCCTGAGCCTGTGGGGGCCTCTCATCAGTAGCAGTAGTAGCAACAGTGGTAGTGGTGGATGGAGGCTCAGATGGTGGTGCCACCGCAAACATCTCTAGCATCTTAGCTGGAGGGCGCGACACTCACTAGAGGGCCACCAAATTATCCACAGCCTTGATCAGGCTAGCTTCAAAGTCCTCTGAACCTCTATCAATGAGTCCAGATTATGTAGAATCTCCACCCTTGACTCTATACAGAGTCTATAGATCGAGCACATGAAGGGGATGGAGATGGACCATTTCATGGTCGCCTTGTGTATCTGCTCTACAATGAGGCTGGCCCAATCAATCTCATAGCCAGCCAAGTTGCTGGCAACCAAAATAGCATGCTTAGGCATCAGTGTATTATCAACAAGTGTAGGCCAAATTCGTGATCTCACCACAGGCCACCAAAATTTAGTGGTGAAGCTGAGTGAATCCTTCGCGATAGGCTCTGTGATATAGCTATCTGGTCAGGGTCTAGGCCCTACTCTGAAATCTAGTCGACGATGTATCTCATCAAACTGGCCATGCAGGCTCGATCTCTTATCTGGGCCTTATCCCTGGTCTGCCCTAATCTCTTATCATACTCTACTGTCAATCTGAGGGCTAGGAACTCAGGCCCAAAAAGCATGCGGTGGATGGTAGTCTCATAGATATCCACCTATCAGCCCCTCACTCTAGTATATGTTAGTCTGGGCTGAGTCAGGGGCTTCTTCCTTTTGGGAAGAAAGCTGAGAACTATGGGGGCATATGATGACTAAAACTCCCGACCCATGGCAGGGGATTACTTCCTGACAATCTGGCCAGCCACTGGAGCCTATATCTGCTAATAGTGTCCTGCAGGCCATGGACACTATCCAATCCCAAAGTGATGATCTGAGGCTCCTAAAAACTAGAACAACCTAGTCGGCCTACTCATTCTTCTATATGCCCTCTGTGTAGATGGCCTGCATGCCCTCAACGCACCACCAGCTAGATAGAGTGTCCACAGGTAATGGTGATGCCTGAGGTGGTGCAAAGGACTCTGTCTCTAACTCAGCATTAGACTCTAACTCAGACTCCTCCCCAGAAAGAGCCATCTGAATGGAAGTGCTATCTTCGTTGCCTATCTCTTCAGAATTAGGATAGCAACAACAATAGCCTGGGTCTGCACCTGCCATAGTCTGGCGATGACTCGTGTCTGTGGTCGCTCAGCATCTGGGTCAGGCTGGACACTGAGCTCCTCAAGTGATCCACTAGTATCGGAGGTGCCCTGATCCTCCGAGGGCTCATCTCACGGTCTCCGCTGCAAATCCCTAATCTCCTCCCATCTTGCCTTTGGGGCCATAGTACTTGAAAAGCACACATTTAGAAAACATGGTTTTCCCCATAAGTGAAGGAATGCAAAGCAAAAACATTTCAGGCATGGTTATAGATGGGCCTACGAAGGCACTTCTATGCACTGTAAGTATAAACTACGAGCTGTAGAAGACCCTCGTATAAATGGAGCGCATAATTTTGGTTACTGGAATTGGATCTACGAGACAAGGTGTGACTCATAGAATATTCTACGGGCCGTAGATGTAATCTAGTACCAGTCATAGAATAATGTACGACTTGTAGAAGATCTTATCCGATAGAGTCTTATAAACTTCAAGTTTCTAGATTTTCATATGAGGGGAAATAAGGATCGTGGAATGTTCACGGGAGATAGAAGAACCTCGTAGAGTGAAAAACCTAAAATTTGATTTTCTAAGTCTATCAAAATAGGTCCCAGATGACATTTTTAACTAGTAAATCAGTATCGAAGCAAGACATGATGCACCCCCTCATGATTTCAACAGATACCCAACACCCCACATGTAATCTGTACATACAACACTATTGAATCTCATTTTACAGGTTTACCAAGCTAACTAACCCTGTTTTAATGAATGAACATCAACTCACACACATATAATCACATATTGATTTTCAAGCAATATAGGCCATTTAATTCAAATGACATGTGACGACAAGGTTTTCATATACTATAATTCAAACACATCAACATGGACACCACAATTTTATGTCTTTTAACATAATTCAAGAAATGCCAACACATTAGTCATGTTTACATTCTAAGCACAATCAATGGAAAATATGGATTCGTACCCATTCTAATCAGATTACCATCCCCATCAAGTAATTACAACCTAATCACATCAATATAAAAAGTATTTTATCGCCAAAAGCTTATTAAATTGAGTGAAAAAGATGCAAAAATTAAAGGAGGAACAGAGGAAGGTGGAACCCTTGTTCTTGCCGGAGGTGGCCGAAAAAGCTTGTCGGAAAAAAGGTGGTAGGTGGTCGTAGTTGGTTGGAAAATGCTTGGCAAAATGGGTCGGGTATTTTAGGTAAATTTGATGAAGAATGGGGGCAAAAATTATTTGATTCCCCTATTTATAGGTTGACCAGGTCGAGCAAAATTAATGGGCGCAAGCTCTACGAAACCTCGATTATGGGCTATGGAAGATTTCATGACCCATAAATCCCAATTTCGTGGATTGTCCAGACCTTAGTTTTGGAGTCTGCATTTCTTGGACCAGTCTGTGTCATATAATTAAATACTACTCGTAGAGTTCGTCATTGAAATCTCCAACACTGGGTCAAAAGTGGAAAAACTTACCTGAGGTCCACGAGCCCTATTCATGGCCCGTAGTTTTAGCTACGAGTTGTAAACATGGCTTGTGGATTGGAGTGCACATAGTTTTACTCACTAGAAGTGTTATATGATTCATTTTATGGGTCGTAGTTTTACATACGGCCTGTAGAACCAGTCGTAGAAACACTTCTTGATACCTTTTAGCCAAAAATTGCAGACTTGGTCATGTACCTGCATATGCTTCATATATCATGTTGTTACCTTATAAGCAATTAACCAGTCCAATGTCCACAAATTACAACAAATAAACTAAAAATTAAACTACCTACAAGTCCAAATGCTAAAAATAAAACAAAACTACAACTATTACATCAAATATCTTAGGTTGCCTCCCAAATAGTGCCTAATTTATTGTCGCAGCATGACTTGGACAACTTGGTTACTCAGACTTCACCAAGTGCCCAAATATCCATCCTCAAGTCATCTGGCCTCTTCATTGACTAACAAAAGTTGAAGACAACTTCTTTGTCATTCAATCTAAACTTGAGTTGGCCAACTTTTATATCCACTGGTGCTCGACTGGTGGCCAGGAAGGGCCATCCCAAGATGATTAGGACTTTGAAGTTGACTTCACAATCAAAGATCACAAAGTCTACGGGGACTATGAACTTATCTACTTTGACAAAGACATCATGAAGTATCCCCATAGGCTTCTTCACCGTGCGGTCATCCATCAACAATCGCATGCTCGTCGAAGGAGAGGCTCCTAATCCTAGCTTCTTGAAGACCACAAGGGGCATCAGATTTATACTAGTACCAAGATGACATAATGCCCTTGCGAACTCCACATCTCCAATAGTTTAGGGTATGGTAAATGCGCCGGGATCTTCTTGTTTTTGCATTAAGGACCTTGTAGCAATTGCACTGCAATGTTGAAGCTCTTGGGAGAGCTCCTGCCTCATAGTCTGCTTCTTTGTGACCATGTCCTTCATGAACTTCGCGTACGTTAGCATCTTCTCCAATGCCTCAATGAGAGAAGTATTGATGAAGAGTTGTTTCAACATAGAGAGAAAATGCTTGAATTTACCTTTTCCTCCATCTTATTGATTCTCTAAGGGAAGGGTGGAGAAGGTCTAGGAATGGGCTTCAACATCTGTGCCATCAGTGCATCATCACTCATCCCATCCTTGGCATGATCATCTTCGATCTCTACCTCTTTGAACATAACTGTCTCCTCTTGAACATCATCATCATCAACCAGTATAGGAGGACCAATGGTCTACTTACCACAATGAGTAGTCACCGCCGTACACTGCCCCTTATTCTGTGGATTCTAAAGTGTGTTGCTAGGAAATTTACATCTCTGTTGTTGGTTGCATTGAGTTGATATTTGACCAAATTGTTGCTCCAGCTATTTGATAGATACAAAATGAGTCTTGATCTTCTTATTAATACTGGAGATGTCAGACTTCATTCCCCTCAAGTCTCATCAAGTGTATCAGCCTTCTTTAACAGTCAATCAAATATATCCTCAACTCTAGAACTACCAGCACTTGTATCATGATTATGTGGTATCACATAATGGCCATTGGCCATTCATGTAACAAACTCTGTAACCCCAATCAGCATCTCTATCCTGGCCCCTGTTTCTATCATAGTAAACTCCACGATTGTTGTCTCTGAAGGCACCATCCCCTTGACCTTGGCACTAATAGTACTAATTGGACCCTTTGGATTTGGTTCAAAACCCCCCGGTCTGATCAGCAATGAAGCAAGTGTCCTCCTCATAGTAAGGCTGCCCGTACATGGGTTCTTGCAAAGGCGGATGAGTAACTGCATTAACTCGTTCCTGATTCTTCTTCACCAACAATTCCATATTGTACTAATCCAGGCAAGCTCTTGCATCATATCCTTATGTATTTTAGCTTGCACTGAATTACTATTGACTGTAGATGAGCTCTTGGTACCTATCTCTCGGCCCCCATGCACGATTTGTCTTGACAACCTTTTCTAGTTTCTCAACAACCCTTGTAAGTGGTTGATCGAAAAATGTGCCACCCATGATAGTATCAACACATGCTTGACTATTCTTATCTAAGGCGTGGTAGAAGATCTCCACCCAGGCATCATCAACTATCTTGTGGTTAAGGACACTTCTTAGACACTTTGTGAACCTCTCCCATATGGTACTGATCGAGTCACCTGGAAATTCTCGAAGTTGTTGATTTGATCCTTCAACTTGAGCTTCTTTGATCTCTGGTAAAACCTCTCCAAAAGCCTTCTGCAACTGAGCCCAATTCGTGATCGAAATCTGTGGGAGTTTGGATAGCCATAGTGCTGCATTGCCTGTTAGAGACCATGGGAAGATACGAAGCCCAATAGTAACCATAAATAGATTCAGAGTTCAAATTACACTCTTATAGAAAAACAGAACATTGTGTATATGGCTATTCATATCTTTTGAAGGTAGGCCCGCGAACAACCCAAGATTCTGCAGCATCTGAAGCAATCCACTCGGAACAATGAAGTTTGTGTCATCCAATAGTGGTGTTGACACAATAGCTCCAGTAACATCCACAACCGTAGAATTTATGAAACAACCCCAAAAAGTGACTGAAAATGTGCCTCAGAAGTGCTCAGAATCGTAATTTCTATATATCTCAAAATTTGTGCATGATATCAAAACTACAACTTCATATTCTTGATCAGAGGGTCAAACTGAGTGAGAAATGGGTCTAACACCGATTTTAGAGCTAACAAATAGCAATTTCATTTTCCCAGAATTTTGATTTCCAGAATCGATCCGCGATGGTGCCACCACGTGCAGCCATCGTGGACTTGTGTAAAAAGTGCCTCTGAAATAAGTCTGCATCACTGACCAGACGCGGACCTGTGTATTTTGTTGCTGATGATTTTCATCTCGGTCCAAGGCTTTTGGGTCTTGGGCCGAAGTCTTTCCATCCATGAAAATACCTATACTTAGATATATTTCACCCTTATATCATACAAAATATTCCCCAATACTCTTTCAAACACTTAGAAAATTATTTCACCCCAAATTTCAAGTCCCAAAACTCATTTGGATCTTAAGGATTTCACTCAAACGTCAAGTCTCCATTTCCAATCTTCATCAGTATGTGGGTTTCTACCATCGGGTCCTTTCACCCATGGTGCCCAAGCTTCCCTTTTACCTAAATTTCATATTTCTAAGTTGATTTTACGTATGGGTTTTCTATTATGAATTTGACTATGAACTATGTTGGGGTTTTGTAAAAGTGTGACTGTTTATACATGTTTTGAGTTATGAATCTTAGATTTATTTTGAGATTTAATGAAGGGTTTTGATGTATATTATAGATGGCGTTACTAAGTATTTGTGGGATGATTTACTTCAAGATTTCTTGCATGATTTCACTCTTTAATTGCATGGTTTTACACTAGCATTGCACACCCATGAAGTGTTTGATAAAATGTTCGGTTAATGTATCTTGACTTGTTGGAGGCCTAATACTTGGCATATGACTTAGGTGACTTTACGGTTAATGTATCTTGAGTTGTTGGAGGCCTAATACTTGGAATATGACTTAAGTGACTTTACGATGATGAAAGGGTGATAAGAATATGTTAGTGTCATAAGAAGTATGTATGTGTTGGTGTCATGAGAAGTATGCATGTGTTGGTGTCATGAGAAGTATGTATGTATCAGTGTCATGAGAAGTATCTATTGTGTTGTGAGTTGACAATAGCCAATTGAGGGGTAATGCCTTAATCGCTTAGATGGGGGTGGTATGCCATTAACCAATTGAGGAGTTGGTACCTCAATTGTCTCGGATGGGGGTGATATGCCATCAACCACTTATGAGTTTGGTACCTCAATCGTCTCAAATGGGGGCGATATGCCATCCACCAATTGAGGGGTTGGTACCTCAATCACTGCTAAGGGGTGGTCTACCTCAGATTCCAAGTACTAAGTTGCTTGGTCTATGATTAAGGTCTATTCCTATACATGTAATATCTTCTATATACAAGCATCTTTACCTTAATAAATCATTAATGCACGCCATATTGTTATATAATCATCTATTGCTTAAATATGCATTTTGCTGATGTTGCTTACCTATTGTTGTATTGCATCCTACATACTTAGTACATTCAAATCTACTAACACATACTCTATGCCTACATGATGTTACCATGTAGGAACCAGAGCCCTACTTGATCATCCTCCTCCTCCACGTCGCTAGTACAACTTCTCTACAAATTAAGTGGTGAGTCCTTAATTTCGGGGATAATGTCTTTGATCTCATGCAATGTATAAAGACTCTCTTTCCTTTTTATTGTATTCTTGACTATGAGGGTGAGCCCCATAGCTTGTCTTGGCCCCCGCTAAGTTCTATGTTTAGAAGTGTTGTTGTACAAGATATGTATTGATGCTATGAGCCTTGACTCTCTTGACTCTGATGTTTTATGCTATGAAAGATGTCCCTTAGCCCCGGTTATCCCTATTTACTTTCTCTTATCATCATTTTATTGCTTCCATGACCAAGGATGTGTAATGATATGTTAAAAAGCATGCTTGGGGTCCCTTCAGGTTCATCAACATGCACCCCATACAAATAATGACGCCAAATCTTTAATGCAAACACCACGGCGGCCAATTCAAGATCATGGGTAGGGTAGTTCCTTTCATGCACTTTGAGTTGCCTAGAAGCATAGGCTATGACCTTACCATTTTGCATTAACACACAACCCACGCCAACTTTAGATGCATCACAATACACAACAAAACCCTCAAGCCCATCCAGTAGTGACAATATAGGAGCGAACACAAGTCTACCTTCAATGTTTAGAAGCTTTTCTCACATTTATCGGCCCACTCAAACTTAACCCTCTTTTGAGTTAATTTTGTCATAGGGAAGCAATAGAGGAGAACCCACTCACAAACCTTCTATAGTAACCCGAAAGGCCCAAAAAACTCCTCATATCCAACGGGATCAATGGTCTAGGCCAATTCCTAATCACATCGGTCTTCTTACGATCCACTTTAACGCCATCCCCCGACACCATATGACCCAAGAATGCAACCTCCACCAAACAAAACTCACACTTGTCATATTTAGCATATAATCTTTCCTTTTTCAATCTTTGCAACACAACCCTCAAATGGCCTATATCCTCCTTCCTACTATGTGAATAGATCAAAAATATCATCAATGAAGACCACAACAAAGGAATCAAGGTAGGAATTGAAGTTCCTATTCATTAGTTCCATGAAGATGGCCGGTGTATTAGTCAACCCAAAGGACATCACCAAAAATTCATAATGCCCATATCTAGTCCGAAAGGCCGTCTTGGGAATGTGACACTCTCTCACCCTCACTTGATGGTACCCGGACCGAAGATAATCTTACAGAAAAAGCTAGCCCCTTGCAATTAGTCAAACAAGTCATCAGTCTTTGGAAGAGGATATCTATTCTTTATAGCGATACTATTGAGTTGCAGGTAGTCAATGCACATTGTAAGTGACCCATCTTTTTTCTTTACAAACAACACCGGTGCATCCCAAGGTGATTGGCTAGGTCTAATAAATCCCTTTTCCAACAAATCTTTCAATTGCTCTTTTAACTCCTTCAACTCCGCCAGGGCCATACAGTAATGGGGAATGGAGATAGGTTGAGTATTGGAAGGAGATCTATGCCAAAATCTATCTCCCTTTCAGGAGGGACACCAAAGGTCATTTGGGAAGACATCAAAAAACTCATTTACAACCGAAACCAACTCAATGGAAGGGACTTTGGACTCCATATCTTTAACTCTCACAAGATGATACAAACACCCCTTTGAAATCAACTTATGTGCTTTAATGCATGAGATGAACCTACCCCTCACTACCACTTCATGACTTTCCCACTCAAGGACGGGTTCGTTTGAAAATAGAAACTTGACCCTACGGGTTCTACAATCAGTAGAAGCATAGTATGCATGCAACCAATCCATCCCAAGAATAATATCAAAATCAACCATATCTAATTCAACAAGATCACAAGGTAAGAGTTTATGGAAAAATCAAACCAGAATATTTCTATACACCCTCCTAGCAACAATAGATGCACCAATAGGAGTAGACACGTCATATGACTCATGCAACAACTCTGACTCAACATGGAGCTTTTTAGCAACAAAAGGGGTAACAAAGAAAAAGGTGGCACCCGAATCAATTAAAGCATATACATCAAGATCAAAGATTTTCAACATACCAGTAACAACATTAGAGACTTCACCAACCCTTGCCTCCCATGTAGAGCATAAAATTGATTGTGCCTTGGGCACTACCTTGAGGGCCACCTCTACCCAATGGAACCGCATTTGCACGCCAGACCTTGCCACGATTTCTTGGACATCTATCCTTTGTGACTAAGCTCCCCACTTTCAAAGCATGCATTGGAACCCTTCAAACATGGGCTCTTATGATTCTTTCCACATTTAGGACACACATCATTAGGAGCCATTCCACCCACACCTTGAGTCCAAGGAAAGTTATTGGCAAACCCCTTATTA
>JAPFFP010044230.1:0-12578 GCA_026153255.1 Solanum medicagineum
GTATGCCCTCAAATTTAATCAACTTTTAATGTATGCTCCCCATTTGGTTGCCGATCCTAGATCTAGGATGAATAAGTTCGTGATGGGGGTCTCCAACTTGGTAAGTGAAGAATGTCGGTGCGCTGTGCTATTAGTGACATGGACTTGTCTCTGTTGATAACCTATGCCGAGCAAATGGAGGAGGAGAAGTTAAGGAACAGAAGGGGGTGTGAGGCCAAGAGGGCTCGGTTTGAGGGTAAATTCCTATAGGGTGCTAAATTTCGTCCAGGCCAAGGGCCTCCTCATGCTACTAATATTGGGCTTGCCAATGACTTCCGTAGGCCTCAAGCTGTTGGTAGCATGGCTCCTATTGATGTGTGTCCTAAATGTGGGAAGGGTCATAATAGCCCTTGTTTGAAGGGTTCTAATGCATGCTATGAATGTGGGGAGCTTGGTCACAAGAAGGTAGATTGTCCAAGAAACCTTGGCAAGGTCCAGGGTGCTTATGTGGTCCCATTGGGGAGGGGTGGTCCTCAAGGTGGTTCCCCAATAAACAATCGATTTTATGCTCTACATGAGAGGTGATGAGGTCCCCAATGTTGTTATTGGTATGTTGAAAATCTTTGACTGATGTTTATACTTTGATTGATCTGGGTGCCAATCTTTCCTTTATTACTCCTCTTGTTGATAAAAAGTTCCATGTTGTCCCCGAGTTATTGGATGAGTCATATGAAGTGTCTACTCCTATTGGTGTCTCTATTGTTGCTAGGAAAGTTTATGGAAGTTGTCATATTTGCATATTGCACAAGTTGTTGCCTTATGATCTTGTGGAATTAGACATGGTAGACTTTGATGTCATTCTTGTGATAGATTGGTTGCATGCCTACTATGCTTCTATTAATTGTAGAACTCGTAGGGTCAAGTTTCAATTTTGTAATGAACTCGTCTTTGAGTGGGAGAATCAAGATGCAGTGGTCAAGGGTAGGTTCATTCAGGCATTAAAACCCATAAGTTGATTTCTATGGGGTGTTCATACCATCTTATGAGGGTTAAGGTTGTGGAGTCCAAAGTCCCTTCCACTGAGTCAGTCCCCATTGTAAACGAGTTTCTTGATGTCTTCCGGAATGACCTTCCCGCTGTCCCTCCCAAAAGGGAGAGATTTTCGCATAGATCTCATTCCCGATACTCAACCTATCTCCATTCCCCCTTACCGTATGGCCCTAGCTGAGTTGAAGGAGTTAAAGGAGCAATTGAAAGATTTGTTGGAAAAGGGATTTATTAGACGTAGTTAATCACCTTGAAGTGCTCTGGTGTTGTTTGCGAAAAAGAAGGATGGGTCACTTAGGATGTGCATTGATTATCGGCAACTCAATATGGTTACTTTAAAGAATAGATATCCTTTTCCAAGGATTGATGATTTGTTTGACGAATTGCAAGGGGCTAGCTTCTTCTCTAAGATTGAGGGAGTGTGATATTTCCAAGACGGCCTTCCGGACTAGATATGGGTATTATGAGTTTGTTGTGATGTCGTTTTGGTTGAGTAATGCACCGGCCATCTTCATGGACATAATGAATAGGGTCTTCAAACCTTACCTTTATTCCTTTGTTGTGGTCTTCATTGGTGATATTTTGATCTACTCACATAGTAGGGAGGAGCATATGGGTCATTTGAAGGTTGTGTTGCAAAAGTTGAAGAAGGAGAGGTCGTATGCTAAATATGAAAAGTGTGAATTTTTGTTGAAGGAGGTTGCATTCTTGGGTCATGTGGTATCAAGGGGATAGTATAAAAGTGGATCCTAAGAAAACCAATGTGATTAGGAATTGGCCTAAATCATTGACCCCATCGGATATTAGGAGCTTTTTGGGCCTTGCGGGTTACTATAGAAGGTTTGTGAATTGGTTCTCCTCCATTGCCCCTATGACCAAATTAACTAAGAAGAAGGCTAAGTTTGTGTGGACCAATGAATGTGAGAAAAGCTTTCGAACATTGAAGGATAGGCTTGTGTCCGCTCCTATATTATCACTACCAGATGGGCTTGAGGGTTTTGTTGTGTATTGTGATGCATCTTGAGTTGGTTTCGGTTGTGTGCTTATGCAAAATGGTAAGGTCATAGCTTATACTTCTAGACAACTCAAGGTACATGAAAGGAATTACCCAACCCATGATCTAGAGTTATCTGCCACTGTGTTTGCATTAAAGATTTGGCATCATTACTTCTGTGGGGTGCATGTTGATGTCTTCACTAATCATAAGAGCCTCCAATATGTCTTCACTCAAAAAGATCTCAACTTGAGGCAAAGAAGGTGTCTAGAACTTCTCAAAGACTATGACATGAGTGTGCATTATCATTCGGGTAAGGATAATGTGGTGGCTGATGCTTTAAGTCAGGTGTCCATGGGTAGCCTAGCTCATATGGATGGTGGTGATAGGGAAATGGCTAGGGAGGTGCATAAACTAGCTAGATTGGGGGGTAGGTTGGAAGAGGTTGGTGATGGTGGTGTTGTGGTTATTGATGGGTCTAAGTCTTCTTTGGTTGATGAGGTGATAGCAAAACAAGATCCAGACTCCTCCTTTCTTAAATTGAAGACCTTGGTGAAAGTGGGCAAAGTAGAGTTTTTCTCCCAAAGGGGGAGGTGGTGCTCTTAGATAACAAGGTAGGTTTTGTGTGCCTTGTGTTGATGATTTGAGGGAGAAAATTCTTGATGAGGCCCATAATTCTTCTTATTCTATCCATCACGGTTCCACCAAAATGTATAGAGACTTGAGGGATGTGTATTGGTGGGGAGGCATGAAGAGGGACATTGCCAACTATGTTTCCAGGTGCCATAGTTGTCAACAAGTCAAAGCCGAATATCAAAGGCTAGGTGGCCTAATCCAAGATATAGAGATTCCCACTTGGAAGTAGGAGGTGATTTATATGGATTTTGTGGTTGGGTTGCGCAAGACTAGAAAGGGTTTTGATTCCATTTGAGTGGTGGTTGATAAGATGAAGAAATAGGCTAACTTTCTTTCGGTTAAGACCACCTATGGGGCTGAAGAGTATGCAAAGTTGTACATCCATGTGTTAGTGAGGTTACAAGGGGTTCCTTTATCTATCATACCGGATCATGGTGCACAATTCACTTCACATTTTTGGAGGCCTTTTCAAAGGGGTCTTGGTACCGAAGTTCACCTTAGTACGACCTTTCACCCTTAAACGGTTGGCCAAGCTGAAACAACCATCTAAACACTTGAGGAGATGCTAAGGGCTTATGTATTGGATTTGAGGGGTAGTTGGGATGACCATCTTCCTTTGATTGAGTTTGCCTACAACAACAGCTATCACTCTAGTATTGGTATAGATCATTTTGAGGCTCTTTGTGGGAGACGTTGTAGATAACTGGTTGGCTTGTTTGAGGTTAGAGAGGTGGATTATTTGGGACCAGATCTGGTTATGGAGGCTCTTGAGAAGGGTAAGATGATTAGGGAAAGGTTGAGAATAACCCAAAGTCGTCAAAATCTTATGCCGATGTGAGAAGAAGAGACCTTCAATTCAAAGTGGGTGATTGGTTTTATTTGAAAGTTTCTCCAATGAAAGATATGGTCTATCTTGGTAAAAAGGGAAAGTTGAGTCCAAGGTATGTTGGTCCTTATGAGATCTTGAGGAGGGTTGGCAAGGTAGCTTATGAATTGAAGTTGCTTAGTGAAATGAATTTGGTTCACCCGGTGTTCCATGTTGAGAAGATATGCTAGTGACCCTGGTGCTATTGTGCCTCTTGATGTAGTAAGTGTTGTTGAGGATAAATTGACCTATGAGGAGGTTCCGGTCCAGATCCTTGATAGACAAGTGAAGAGATTGAGGAATAAGGAGGTGGCATCCATTAAGGTCTTTTATAGGAACCAACAAATCGGATGTTCTACTTGGGAGGCCGAAGTGAAATACAAAAATGGTATCATTATCTTTTCCATTCCACTCAAACCTAAGTTACTAATTCTAAGTCCCCTATGTGAGTTCAAGTCTTATGTTTCAGCCCGTGTGTCATGCATATGCATTCATGTTTAAGTTGGCAAGTTTATGATGATTTCACATTTACATTGAGATTTTGAAAATAGTGTTTTAAATATGATGTTGCACTTTAGTTGGGGCTGGTTTGTTTATGATCATTCTTGTCTTGTACGTCTCTTTTACAATTGGGGACGGATGTTCCCAAGGAGAAGATATTGAAAGGACCCCCCAAAAGTGCCCAAAAACGTGCCTCGAAGTGCCCGGAATTTTAAATTTCATATATCTCAAAATCCATTTGTTATTTCAAAAATTTGACTTCATATTCTTGTTCAAGGGGTCCAAATTAGGGGGAAAAGCATCTAACCCCAACTCTAGAGTAACCGTAGCAAAATTTAATTTTTTGAAACTTTCAATTTCCAGAGGCGGTCTGTGACAGCTCCGCGACGTGCCTCTGTCGTGGGGCAGTGTTAATTTTGCCCAGTTTTGTTTTCTCAGTCCAAGACTTTTGAGTCTTGGGCCAAAGTGTTCCCAAGCGTCGTTTTGCCTATACTTAGTCATATTTCACCCTCATATCACCCAAAACATTTCTCAATGCTCACTCAAACAATTAGTCATATTTTCACTCCCCAAACTCAAGTCCCAAACCCTCATCCCAAGCTAAGGTTCTTCTTCAAGGTTCTTCTTCAAGCTTTATGTCTCCATCTCCAATCTTCACCAAGTTCATCACTAAGACAAGGTATGTGGGTTTCTTTCATAGGTTCCTTTCAACCATAATACCCAAGCCTCCTTTCACATAAATTGCATGATTTAAAGTTGATTTGCAAATGCATCTTGATTATTATGAAATTCACTGCACACTATGTTAAAGCTATGTAAAGTTGTGACTGTTTTGCAATGTTTTGAGATATATGTCTTTGATCTATTGTAAGATTTGAGAAGGGTATTTGATGCATATGTCTTGAGGGTGTTTCAAGGTGTTGATTGATGGTTTTACAATGGATTTTTCTTGCATGATTTCCTTTCTATATTTCATGATTTTATACTAGCATTACACACCCTCAAAGTGCTTGATAAAATATCCGGATGTGGTTTCTTGAGGATTTAAAGACCCAAAGCATGAGATATGATATGATTGACTATATGATGATTAAATGAGCTTATGTATATGATATAATCTGTATAAAGTGTTGCATTAGACCATACCCGATCCAGGGGGATAAGAGCCCGGGTAACGATGTTGGGGGTTTATACTCATCAACCATACGAGGGTTTATACTTTGTCACTGTGTTGGTAAGGTGTGATTACCATCAACCATGTGAGAGGTTTATACCATACAACCACCAAGGAGTTTATTCCTTGAACAACTAGCTTGGTCTCTTCTACACATATGATATCCTATATGAGCATTAGTTACTTAAGCATGTTTTACTTAAGCATTGATCATACATGTCATATTGTATATTATGCCTATTACTTAATATTATGCATTTTGATTATGAAGCCTCGCTATATACATAGTATATTCAAACGTACTAACGCATACTCTATGCCTACATGATGTAACCATGTCAGAACCGGTGCCCAAGTTGATCATCCTTCTCCACATGGCTAGTTCGGTGCTATTCAAGCTAGTTGGTGAGTCCTCTACTTCGGGGACCTAGTCTATGTTTCTTCTATTATGTATTGATACATTCATCTTTATTTCTTATTTTGACTTTGAGGGTGAGCCCGATTACTTTGTCTTGGCCCCCGCTCTTATTGATGTATCAGAGGTATTTGTTGGACAAGTTAAGTATCTATGATATGAGTTTAACTCTTGTGTTTTGACCATGATATTGTCCAAGCTTTTGCCTTAGCTCCGTTTTCCCCATTCTTTTATCTTTGATGCTTGACTTATTGCTTTCGCGACCAAGGATGTGTAATGATGCTTTATGAGGCTTGCTTGGGGTCCCATCGGGTACCCTTTGCGCCGTGTCATGTCTAGGCTCTAGGCTTGGGTCATGATACTATGTCACGAGGATTACTTACAACCCGTAGGAGGATTTATGGCTCCTAGGATTGGTCCTTAAACATGAATTTTTGGAAAGGTAAAAAGTTTCCAAGTGTGGGGTAACCTACAAACCCTATGATGATTGGTATAAAGGACGACGATCCGGATATAGGGTCGTGGATGGGTCTATCATGTAAGACCTCACATATTGGATGGCGTATAAAGGACCTAAGAAGTGAAATCTAGACATTTTCCTAGTACTAGTGGGTTTATGAGAGAGCCTACGGGCCGTAACTTATGCATGTGGATTAATGGCTAGGCTTGGTGAAAATGATAATTTCTGAAGTTGAATATACAATTTATCTGATGGACCATATATTGACTTATGATCCATAAGTTAAGTCATACATTGAGGATCAAAGAACATTTCTAAGGGTCAAAAATGTTAGCAAATGAAACCCCTCTCCTACGGCCCGTAGAATTGACCACAACTCGTAATCAAGGTCTTGTGAATCTGTCCGACAAGTTTTTAGAAAAGGGTAAATTTGACATTTCCTATTACTTTATGCCTATGCAACATCATTTTAACATTGAAAGGACCCCTTGTCATCCCTATAAAACCTAATAGATCCCATTCCTCTTCATTCTAAAATATTCCAAGTCCTAAATCCTTCCTAAACTCTCCCAAGTTCTTCAAGGCTCTCATGAAAGAAGTGCAACCTAGGGTTTTGGTTCTTCTATCTCCAAATCAGATTTCATCCCATAAAACCATGCATGATATGTGGGTTTGATTGTCGAAACCTTTTCTCCACAAGTTCGACCATTTTTCCTCCTCATCTATTTTGAAGTCTATGGACATTTGTCGGTATTTTTATGAACTCCTTAATATGATAATATTATGAAGAGAATTATGATATTTTACCCTTGTACATAATTACGCATTGATAAACCATGTGAAAGCTATGAATTTTTATGAGGATTTAATGATGCCCTAGGTATGTCTTATGATGTTTTGGTGGATTATTTTGAATGATGCTCAATTGATTTCCATTTTTACTCTCCTCATGTCGTTACCCTTGAATTGCATGGTTTTAAACATATGAACATATGCCCACCATGTTTTGCTTAAGAATGTATGCCAAGCTTTTATGTTGATGAAAACCTTGTGGCATGTTATGCAAACTATGAATGATATGGTTCTGAAAGAGTTATTATGCATGCTATGAGATATGAGAATACTGTGAATATTATGAAAGTAATGAAGCCTTATCATTACTATTGTGAATCTTTTGTTTGATGAGATACTCTATGAAATTATTTTAATATTATGAAGCTTTGCATATTTTGACTATAATGATGATTTGAGTATTTCTTGGGATTGTGACCTAGTACTGAGTGGACCTTAGTAGGTAGCAATTGTCCCTTAACTATGTTGCCACCATAGGTTGTGAATTACCTATGGCATGACCAACCGAAAAGGGTGAGTTGCCGTAAGGTACAGGCTACTTAATATCTGAAAAGGGTGATGATCGCATAAGGCTTCTACTTTTATTGTCCAAAATGGGTGGTGTTCTCGTAAGGACCTCATCTTATAATTTATCGAAAAGGAAAGAGTTCCTGTAAGGTAAAAAAAAAGGTGTTGCTCCTGTAAGATGTTTATGAAGCACTTTCTGAAATGGGGGAGTTCCCGTAAGGTGAGTGTTTGGTTTACCTTGGCAATGTAGACCACTCCAAGTTAGGTTTGGAGTAAACATCGAAATTCCAAGTAGTAGCTCGCTTGGACTTATATGTCGATTATGATCCCTTCCTACTATGTATGATATGTTATATGATTTGATGACCCCTCAAGCATATTATGAATAAGGCATAGAGCAGACATGACATATTGAGCTAATACTTGTTGATTACAATTATACATATTGTTTAATTTATGTTCGTTGTCGTATTGCACCACACATACTTATTACATTCCAAGTACTAACACATACTTTTTACCTACATGATCTAAGCATGTAGGGGTTGGAACTCCTATTAATCCTCCTCCCTTACATAGCTAGACGATTCAGTTGAAGATCACTTTATTTAGACATGTATATTTTTGGATACTATCTTCTGAGGGTGAGCCCAGGAGATGCCTAGGCTCCCGTTTCATTTGTATTAGAGGTGTTGTTGGATATTTGGATATGTAAGTTATGAGTTCAACTCTTATTTTACAATGCATTATGAAAGACTCCCTTACTCCCTTATTCCCTCTTACATGTTAAATGCTTCTTTGATATTTAAGGTAGAAGTCCTAAGCCCGTAATTGCCCCCATAGCGTGAGGCATACTTAACCACCCCTTAGACTTTATTTGCTATGTGACCCGTATTAATTCTCTTCCCTACAATATCGCCATAGCGTGAGTCCAAGTCCTGTTTCCCCTAGAAATTATGTGTTATTTATTTCAAATTGTTTTCATTAGCAACCAAGGATGTGCCATGTATGCTTAAGAGGCTTGTTTGGAGTTCCGTTGGGTTATCCAATAGCCATGTAACATCTAGGCCCTCGTTTTGGGGTGTGACAAAGCTTGGTATCAAAGAACTAGGTTTATAAATGGTCCTCAAAACTTGAACACACGACATCATGTAGAGTCTTGTTCATGATTGTGAAGTGTGCCACAACTATGAACAAAAGACTATGAAGTGTTTTATAGGCTTAAGTTGAGATTTCCCATATTTTAAGGATGGTCTTTTTGTCTTCTAGATCATGCCTCAAAGGCAAGCAGCTCAAAGAGCTCCCACTCCCGAGGCGAATCGACCCTTCCGACTCCACAAGTACACAAAGGAGAAGAAGGGGTTATGCATGCCTAGTATCAAAATGTCATTGCATTGTTGGCACTAGCATTGACCAATAAAATGAACCAACAAGCCCAAGCTTATCATGCTCCTACTCTGGCCACAAAGGTGAGGGGTTTTGCAAGGATGAACCTGCCAGAGTTCTTTGGCTCTAAAATGGAAGAAGATCCCTAGGAATTTATTGATGAGATATATAAGGTTCTTGCTATTATGGGGGTTAGTTCAGAAGATAAGGCAAAACTTGCGGCCTATTAACTCAAAGGCCTTACAGAAATTTGGTTTACCCAATCAAAGCTAGGGGAAAGTGATGATTTCGTCAATTGATTCTTTCTAATGGAGCTAAGGAAGGCAATGATGATGGAGTTCATGAACCTTAAGAAAGGTTCTATGAGTGTTAGGGAGTATTTTCTTAAGTTCAACAATCTTACAAAGTATGCTCCTCACTTGGTTGCCGATCTTAGGGCAAGGATGCACTAGTTTGTGTCGGGAGTGTCCGACCTAATCAATTAAGAATGCCACACCACCATGCTCATAGAAGATATGAAGTTGTCTCAGCTCATAACTTACGCTAGCAACTCGAGGGAGAGAAGCTTAGGAAAAGAAGGAGTGAAGAGTCCAAAAACGCTCGGTATAATGGTCATTTTTTTCAAGATACAAAAGGTGGTCGCTTCGAAATTCCACAAATTCTAAGGACAAGGGCACTCCAATACTCAATCTCAAAATTTGCTAATTATAGGGTGCCCAACCCTAGAGCTCAAGTCGTTAATAGTGGTCAGATTGTTCCTAAGTGTGGTAAAAATTATTGTGGTAGTATTATAGAGATGTGGGTGCTCACTTCAGGTGTGACAAAATGGGCTACAAGATTGACAATTGTCCAAAAAAAAAAGTAGATATGGTCATCCCTAAGGACAAGGTGCTCATGGTGAACAAAGAGCACAGTGTGGTCAACAAGGGGGTGCTACGCATCATACTCACTTTTACGCTCTTCAGGGAAGGCACAGGGTGGATGAGGTGCCTGATGTTGTTACTAGTATGTTAAAGATCTTCAATCTTGACATATATGATTTATTGAATCTGGGTGCCACTCTATCTTTCATTACTCCTTTTGTTGGTAATAGACTTCATGTGTGTCCTGAGTTGTTGTGTGATTCCTTTGAAGTGTCTACCTCCGTTGGTGAGTCCATTGTTGCTAAAAGAGTTTATAGGGGGTGTTTGTCTATTTTGCATAAAGTCTTTCCTTGTGATTTTGTTGAACTAAACATGGTAGATTTTGATATCATTCTTGGGATAGATTGGTTTCATGTATATCATGGTTCTATAGATTGTAGAACCCACAAGGTTAGGTTCTAATTTCCTAATGAATGCATCCTTGAGTGGGTAGGTCATGATTTGGAGGTTAAGGGTGGATTCATCTCTTCTCTTAAGGCTTGGGAGTTGATCTATAAGGGTTCCATATACCATTTGGTAAGGGTTAGGGATGTTAAGTCTAAATTCCCTCCTATTGAGTCGGTTATAGTGGTTAATGAGTTTTTTGATGTCTTTCTCGATTAACTCCCTAGTGTTTCTCCTGAAAGGGAGATAGATTTCAGTGTAGGCTTCCTCCCTGATAACCAACCCATTTCTATTCCCCCTTACCGCATGTCCACGACGTAGTTGAAGGACCAATTAAAAGATTTGCAAGAGAAGGGCTTCACAAGGCCTAGCAAGTCACCTTGGGGTGTGCCGGTGTTATTTGTGAGGAAGAAAGATGGCTCCCTTTGAATGTTCATCGATTACTGGCAACTCAACAAGATCACCGTGAAGAACAAGTATCCCTTTCCAATGATAGATGATCTATTTGATCAAATTCAATGGGCTATCCACTTCTCAATGATTGACCTTCGGTCTAGATACCATCATTTGAGTGTAAGGGAGTGTGACATTCCAAAATTGCCTTCCGCACGAGATATGGGCAATTTGAGTTCGTGGTATGTCCTTTCACCTAGCTAATGCTCTGGCAACTTTTATGGATCTCATAAATAGGGTCTTTAAACCCTTTCTCGACATGTTTGTGGTGGTATTTATAAATGATATTTTAATTTATTCTCAGATTAAAGATGAACATGTAAAACATTTGAGGGTAGTGTTACAAAAGTTAAGGGAAGAAAGATTTTTAGCTAAGTTCAACTGATGTGAATTTTTGTTAAAGGAAGTTTCCTTCCTAGGGCGTTTGGTGTCAGGTGAAGGGATTAACGTGGATTTGAAAAAGATGGAGATGGTAAAGAATTGGCCTAGACCTTGACTCCAATGGATATTAGTAGTTTCTTGGGTTTAGCAGGGTACTACCAAATATTTGTCGAGGGTTGCTCTTCAATTGCCTCTCCATTGATGAAGTTGACACAAAAGAACACCAAATTTGTATGGACCTATGAATATAAAAGAAGCTTCCAAACTTTAAAGGATAAACTTACATCTGCTCCTATTTTGGCTCTACCGAAAGGGTTAGAAAGGTTTGTAGTGTATTGTCATGCTTTGAGGGTTGGTTTGGGGTGTGCATTGATGCAAAATGACAAAGTCATGGTATATGCTTCTAAGCAACTAAAGGTACATGAGCGCAATTACCCCACCCATGATCTCGAATTAGCGGTGGTGGTATTCTCCTTGAAGATATGATGTCATTATCTATATAGGGTTCATGTAGATGTGTTCACAGACCATAAAAGCCTCCAGTATGAGTTCACCCAAAGAGATGTAAACATAAGCCAAAGGAGGCGGTTGTAACTCCTTAAAGATTATGACGTGAGTGCATACTGATGTGTTGTCAAAATACAACACTTTCGATGTTTAAAACTTGGAATTTTGTGTGTTCTCAATGTGATGTTAGTTTGTTTTATGTGTTTTTTGTGTTATATTTACATGATTCTACGGTTGGCCTTGATTTTTGGGAGAAAGTACAGAAGTTGCTGATTTTGGTGTAGTATAAGACCTTTCACAGGCCGTAGTTCACTCTATATGCCGTGAAGTAGGTTTCATGGATAATAATAATGAGGTGCTGATTTTCTGAAGTTGATTCTACGAACATACAGATAGGTCCTGGATTGATTTACAAGTCGTAGAACAGGGTTCGTGCCCTAAAGATCAGAGATAAGGGACTTCCTGAAGATTCATTAGACAAAACACCCTAAGGGTCCTAAACCACTTTACGAGCCATAGAAGGGTATCGTAGAATTAAAGTCCTGTTTTCCAGCAACACTGTACGAGACCCCGATTACGGCCATGGAATGCGATATAACCCGTAAACTTGATCATAAGGCTTGCTGACCTAGCTATCCTATTATGTTTAGGACTTGTATTTTAAATATTATAAATAGGTTCTTTAGGTTATTTTACATATAGCACACAAAGAACTCGACAATTAGAGAGGAAAAATAGTGAGATTGAGTAGAGATAACATTAGAGAGTTTTGAGAAACACTTGTACTTTGATTTGATCTTTAATCTCGTGATTCTTTTTGACGTTGGATTTGATTTTCTTAATTCAATTGTGTAACTGCTCTAATATGTTATTCCAATTCATAAGTATTGCATCTACACAAATCCCGAGTAGCAAAGTCCACAACTAGGATTGTGGGAACCATGAAGAACTAACAAGGTAAAATCGGATAATTAATAATTCTTGGAAAGTGTGTATGCAGGTATTAATCAATTCTCTTCGTTTTCCATGTTTTCTAGTTGTGGCCAACATTAGAACCCACCTAGTGTTACTGACTGGACCAAGGTAGTAATGAATAGGAAAAGAGATTAATTAA
>JAPFFP010044231.1:0-35158 GCA_026153255.1 Solanum medicagineum
CACATACCACTGAACTACACACCTAAACTCAGAAAAGTCTCCGCACAATATAATATACAAATCCCACAAATATGTATACTCATCACATAGCATCATTTCCCAAAACATGTAACTATACTCAAATTTAAATGATATAATAGATATCCAATATCATAAATGATTTGTAGGTGATTCACATCTCCCACACAATACATATAATAATATCAAGAAGGAATGACATGAGATGTATTGAATGAAATGAAATCGCAATCATGCAATACAATGTCAAATTGTTGTGCATGCATGTCCTATGATACACATCCGCTGATAAACTCAGACCGGACCACATGGAGGCCTCACATGGACCATGTATCTGTTGGAACCATTTCCTTCATCATTTACCTTTATATCTAGCCGAAACCATTTCCCTTCCGCTTATCTTTTACTTTTTTTTCTAGCCGAAACTATTTCCCTTTGATTTTGCATCATCAGTGGTACGAAGTAAGCATGTAATTATAGCACAAATAATCATATTCATAAGTATGCTTGTACGCAAGATGTATACTTAAATCATTTAATATAACATTCAAGTTCACATATTTCACAAGACCTTAATTATTCACAATACAATCTCATAATTATCACAACCTCAATGTCAATATCACATAATTCACATTTGCAACGGTTAAAACACTAGTATAAGGATTTACAACGTCTAGAAATAACCAAATTGAATTTCCATGATCAAAGTCTACAACGATATAATTGTATCTCAATTCATATCCCAAATCACTCATTTTCATATACATAGAAGCATACAAGGTACAATCATACTTCACAAAAGGTTAGAAGTCCACTTGCCTTAGAAGAAGTCTCAAATCAAGTCAAATTCAAAGCTTTACCCATTTTACGATACTCCGAATCATCACGATCTTTTCAAATATGACATCACAATCATAACGAATCTAATGACACTAAAATCAATAAATTTGGACAAAAGGGTAAAAGATAAAAAATCACATATGGAAAAAATGCTCAAAAATTGAAAATTAGTACATGAAAATGTTGCCCGAGTAATAAGAATTTCAACGGTGAAAACTATTTCAAAAATGGAGTTAAAATGAGGTAGAAATCATCAATTTATCATTAAAAATCAAGGTCCAAAAGATTCCTAAATTCTTCAATTAAAAACCCCAAATGCTAAGTTGAAAACACAATTTAATAAATGAAAATCAAAGGAATAGGTTAGAAAATAATTACCTAATAGATTTGCCTTGAAAAACCTTGAAGCATCTCTCAAAAACGAAGTTTGGATGTTTGAAAATAGTGAAAAATGACTAATCACGATATTTTAAAAGAGCTCACTATATGGAACAATTTAATGCTCCGCGAATGCAGAGATCAATGGGGTCAGTACTCTGCGAATGCGGACGCTACGGAAAGGGCTACTCTACGAATGCGGGACCATCTCCGCAAATGCGAAGGTCTGGAGACTTTACACTCTGCGAACGCAAAGAGATGCCTTGTGAACACACAACACTAGGTCATCTGCACCAGATATCAGTCCCAAATAGCAATTTCATAGATAGAACAGATTTATTTGGGACCCTGTGAATATAAATTGGACATGTAACCATACTAGAAACAGAGTTTCGAATTCAATTGAATCGTCAGAATTCGAATTCAAGACATTCTTAGCCCAGAACCCCGATGAAACTCAAAGAGACTAGTTAAAATTTAGCTGTCAGAATTTCGATTTGAGCTTTCGAACTCCGAATTCTGACCAAACTCAAATTATGATCCAAAATTAATTGATAATACAACTTTGAGTCCAAAATCTTTGTTTTAACTCCGAATTCAATTTCGTGATGAGTCGTAGAAATATGACTTGTATAACCCTTTAAACAAAAAAATTTTGCACATTCTCAAGCAAACTTGTTATTTTGATGTTTGTTTTTGTTGTTTTCCGATAAAAAACACTAAGGCATGAAAGAAATGAGAACATGAAAGAAAAATGATGAAAATGAGTGCAAAGAGAAGCCAAAATGGACCGAAGTGTGGCCATATGGGGGCCTACACGGCTCGTGTACCTCCACATGGACCGTGAGGCCTAACGTGGCCTCACACTTGGCAAATGGCATTGGCTAGTTGGTGAAGGCAAGTCCCACGGCATGTATCATGGACCATGGGATATCAGACGGATCATTATGGTATTTGTCAAAGTGACGTGAAGGAGTAGGCCGTCGAAAGTTGGAAGATTTTGGCCAAATGGCACGAGACAGAATGACCCACGGACCGTTGGGAGTCAGACGGGCCGTTTAGCTGACCGTCAATATGACGTGATGAGGAAACCATCGAAAAGCAAGCAAAATAACTCAAGTGGAGCCAGACGGGTCGTTAAACGGCCCGTGTGACCAACCACGATCTGTGAAGTATCAGCGCGTGGAAGAAGTTGGGCGAAATATTGCAAAGGTATGATAAAAGGTCCGTTTCACGGACCATCGCACGCCACACGAGCCGTTTTCCCAAGCGTGTAGCAGCACATGAGGAGCAGTGAAGATGAGGCTAAGAATAGCTATACGGACTGTTTGACGAACCTTATATCGTCACACGGGCCGTGCGGTGGCCCGTGTTCATACCGATGGATTTTTCCTATTTTAATTAAGATTAGATTTTCTTTATATATAAATAGGTATTTTATTTCATTTTTAGTGAGTCTTGGATGGCCAGAGCTAGAAAACATTGAAAATATTATTTTCTTGGAGATTTCACAAGATTTTGGGATTTTGCTTATCAAATTCAAGCTTGTAGCTTGTGGCTTCGCCGATTATTCAATAGTAAGTCCTTCTATTATGAATTCCTTGTATGGTTGTGAGCTTAATTCATTGAATATGCTAGGCCAAACCCATAACTAGGGTTGTGGGAACCATGACAAATCAATAAGATAGGCAAATACGGGGTAAGTCTCGGGATTGACTAGCATATATATCGTACTAATCTTCGTTTTAATTTCTTCTTTGATGAGTCGACGCATTAGGGTAAGCCTTTAGTCTTTGCATGCCCAAAAGGGATGTTTTGATTAGGAACTTCTATGATAGAAATTCAAGGTTTTTAACTTAGTCTAAGTATTCGAGACTGAAAGGTAAGTGCATTTCGGGATAAAAAACAAGGGTTAGTACGTAGACATTCTAAGACTGAAACGTGATAAATGATAGGCATTTAAGAGGGACCGAGAGGTGAATTTAATGATACATAACTTGTTAGATCTTATATACATACTCATGCACGAGTTCACCACTAGATTCGGCTATTGCATTAACTATCATAGGGAACACAATCCTAGCCTCACATAAATTGATCGAAATCTAGTCATTATTGCACTCATGTATTTTTTTCTTTAATTTAATTTGTTTTGAAAACCAAACCCCCCATATTTACTTTATGCAATTTCATTTCGGGAATAGATAATACATCTAAAACCGGTGCTAATAGATATATTCTCACGCATTCCCTGTTGGATCGACCTCAACTCTAGTTGAGTTCTATATTTGATCAACGACCGCTTTACTATTCCATTTGGAAGTGTAAATTTGGGCGTACCAAATTTTGGCACCATTGCCGGGGAATATGACGAAGTAATAGTCTATTAATTTCTATTTTCAATTTGTAATACTAGTCCCTAATTTTACTTTTGTTTCTTATTTTTTTTGTTTCTTGGTAGGGAGCTAGCGTTGCATGCCAAACACCCATAGCAAGGGTGAAGCACTTGTTCCCTATGAAACCGAGCTTACTAAATTAATACGCAAAATGAATGCCCAAGAACGCGAAGCAGCTAGACAGAGAGAATTAGCGGTGAACCCTGCGGGTGGGGGTAACAACTGTCTGGGTGATGATGAAAATGTTGGAAATGAGGTACCACAGGCAGCACCACTTAGACAAGTGCGCCTGCCCAGTGTAATACCCCAAGTGCCTCAGTCGCCCCACGATGTGAATGATGATGATGAGGGTACTGGGACCACTGGGGTGATTGTACTTCCCCCACTGCCCGCGGGTGTTAAGTTCACTGTCACTAGTACTATGCTGCAGATGCTGTAGTTGAAAGGGTTGTTCAGCGGAGCGGCAATTGAGGATGCAAATTAGCACGTCCTCAACTTTCTGGAAACATGCCAATCATCTGAGATTCCTGGGGTCAGTCAGCAAGCAATTAGGTTGTGGCTATTCCGATTGTCTCTTTTTGGTGCGGCAACTAAGTGGCTGAATGAACTTCAACATGATTCTATCAATACTTGGGGAGAGTTAAGGGAGGCATTCTTGGAGAGATTCTTACCTGCATCAATACAACTCAAAATCACAGATGACATTGGCTTTCACAAGCAACTATCGACTGAAGCACTATGTGAGACTGAGGAGAGATTCAGGCAGAAGCTTAAGCAGTGTCCCGATCATCTCCTCACAGATGAGCATTTGAAGACAGTCTTCTACAGGCCCTACAATTTTGTGACAAAACCGATTGTTGATGCTTCTTGTGGGGGGTCATACATGTCTAGAACTTTCCGTGACATCGTGGTGATCTTAGTTCAGGTAGCCAAGAACAACAGAGCATGGTACACTAGAGAAGGAGACTGTTTGGGGCTCATCTTTGAAATGACGCAGGAGCAGCAACAAAAGGAGGAGGAACGGGATCAAGACATGGCACACATGAAGACCCAACTGGACTTGCTGGCAAAGAGTTTCTTAGAATGAGTAGAAAAGGTAAAAGTTGTAGACATAATGCCTAGGCACGATGAGCAAGGCTACAACTTTGACGAAGAGGCAAACTTCTTAGGTAGCCAGGGAGGTTACCAGCCATACGACGCTGGTAATCAAGGTTGGAACTATGGTCATGATCAAAACTATCAAGGAAACTGGCAGAACAGAGACAGTTATAGGAACCATGAGCGTCAGAACGATAATAGCGGAAACTCAAGGTTAGAAGAAATGATGGCAAAGGTACTTAGTAAGGTTGAGTCCATAGAGGTAGGAATGCGAGATATAAAAGGGGAGATGTCAAATGTTCGACAGTTGGTCGAGTCGCATTCCACCTCAATCAAGCAATTAAAGCAACAGATAGGTCAATTGTCAGCAGCATTAACTAGAGAAAAATTGGGTCACTGTCGAGCGACACTATTCAAAACTCAAAGAACGACGGTCATTACATGGCAGTAACCACGAGAAGCAGTAAGGTACTCTCTGACCCTATTGTGCCCACTAATGCAGGTTTGGAGGAAGCTAAAAGCAAAATGCCTAACCCTGTGGAGGAGCATGTCGATGACTTGAGTAAGGAAGCGAAAGTAACACTAGCAATGCCGCAGGTCACACTAAAGAGCCTGAGGTAACACCAACAGTGACACAGCTACTGCCAGCCATTCCTAAGCCACAACCACCATTCCCACAGAGGTTGTAGAAAAAGGTTGAAGAAGGCAAGTTTCAGAAGTTCTTGTTTATGTTGAAGGAGATTTCAGTGAATATTCCTCTAGTCGAAGCACTTGAGCAGATGCCAAGCTACGCTAAGTTCATGAAAGACATAGTAACTAAGGAGAGGACAGCCACAATCGAGCCGGTGAAATCTCCACCATTGTAGTGCCATCATCGCCACAAGATCTCTCGTAGAAAAGAAGGAAGATCTGGGAGCTTTCACCACCACGTGTACCATTGGAGCATTTGATTTTGCCAGATCTCTCTATGATCTGGGTGCCAGCATCAACTTAATTCCACTGGCGGTTTACAGGCAGCTGGGCTTAGGAACCCCCACACCCACTACAATGCGGCTACTCATGGCGGATAGAAGGATAAAGCGGCTCGTGGAGATTCTATGCGATGTTCTGATTTGTGTGGGTCGGTTCATCTTTCAGGCAGACTTTGTTGTTCTGGATGGTCAAGTGGATTTTGAGGTCCCATCATCCTTGGGAGACTATTTTGGCCACTGACAGGGAATTGGTGGACGTGGAGAGAGGTGAGCTGACATTCAGACTCAACATGGAAGAGGTGAAGTTCAATGACTATGTTACAATGAAGCGACCTAAAGAGGTGGCAGTAATGTCTATCATAGACATTGAAGATGATTGTCTGCCTGAGATCCCACTTGAGGAAATGATGAGTGTAGACACACTAGCAGTGGTGTTGATGAACTTCCCAGATGATGGTATTAGTGGTTACGCCGACACTGTGAATGCACTGCAAGGTAGGGGAACAAGGCCATTTGTGCCCAGAAAGTTAGACTTAGATCTGCAGAACAGGTCTAAACTGCCCGCTAACCATCCATTGAAGAGCCTCCAGCTGTGGAGCTCAAGGAGTTACCCTAACACCTCAGGTATGTATTTTTAGGAACTGACAACACTCTTCCTGTGATTGTAGTTGTAGATTTTCATGAAAATCAGGTGGATGCATTGATGGGGTCCTCTAGAAGTTCAAGCGAGCTATTGGTTGGACAATTGCAGATACCATAGGGATTCCCCCAGGGATATGCACACACAAGGTAACATTGGAGCAACTGTGTGTCCAGCATTGAGCATCAGCGTAGGCTAAACCCACCTATGCAAGAGGTAGTGAAAAAGGAGATCATCAAGTTGCTGGATGTTGGGGTGATATACCCCATTTCTGCCAGCAAGTGCGTCAGTATAGTGTAGTGTGTCCCGAAGAAAGGGGGCATGACCGTGGTTGCCAACGACAAAAATGAGTTGGTGCCATCGAGACCCATGACTGGATGGCAAGTGTGCATAAACTACCGGAAGCTGAATAAATGGACCTTAAAGGACCATTTCCCCATGCCCTCCATGGACTGGATGTTAGACAGGTTAGCAGGCAGAGGGTGGCACTGCTTCTTGGACGGGTACTCGGGCTACAATCAGATATCCATAGCACTAGATGATTAGGAGAAGACTACCTTCACTTGCTCGTATAGAACATTTGCTTTTAGAAGGATGCCCTTCGGGCTGTGCAATGCCCTACCCACCTTCCAACGTTGTATGATGTTAATCTTTTCTGACATGGTTGAAGACATCCTCGAGATATATATGGATGACTTCTCTGTAGTGGGTGATTCCTTCGATACATATCTGCTGAATATTAGCAGGGCACTCTAGCCTTGTGAGGAGGCTAACTTGGTTCTAAATTGGAAAAAGTGTCACTTCATGGTCAAAGAGGGGATAGTGCTTGGCCATGCGATTTCTGAGAAGGGCATTGAAGTGGATAAAGCGAAGATCGAGGTAATTGAGAAACTACCACCCCCATATTTGTAAAGGGGGTCCAGAGTTTCCTTGGGCATGCCTGTTTCTATCACCGATTTATCAAAGACTTCTCTAAGATTGCACACCCCTTGTGCAAGCTATTGGAGAAGGATGCAAAGTTCCATTTTGATGATAGCTGCAAGCACGGCTTTGAGACTCTCAAGCAAAAACTGATTTCCGCGCATGTGGTAGTTGTACTTGACTGGACTGCACCATTTGAGATAATGTGTGACGCAAGAAGAATTTCTGTGGGTCTTGTGCTCAAAAAGAAGCACAATAAGATCTTCCACCCCATATACTATGCTAGTAAAACCCTCAATGATGCTCAAAAGAACTATACAGTGACTAAGCAGGAATTGTTGGTTGTGGTATATGCATTCGAAAAGTTTCGTACATACTTATTTGGCACCAAATCAATAGTGCACACCGACCATGCGGCCATGAGATACCTTGTGGCTAAGAAAGATGCTAAGCCGCGGTTGATCAGATGGGTTCTCCTGATGCAAGAGTTTGACTTCGAGGTCCTAGACAAAAAAGGATCTGAGAACAAAGTAGCAGACCACTTGTCCAGATTGGAGGATGAGTTAAGAATGAAAGATTGGTTGAACATTGATAATTCCTTTCCCAATAAGCAGGTATTAGTAGCTTCTGTTGACCTCATTCTTTGGTTTGCTGATTTTGCTAATTTTCTGATGAGTGATATTATGCTAAAGGGCCTTAACCCTCACTAGAGAAAAAAGTTTCTGTTTGATGTGCGCAGGTACTTCTGTTATGACCCGTACTTGTTCAGAACATGTGCAAATGGAGTAATCAGGCGGTGCATTTCAGAGGCGGAGATGTTGAGCATAATGGAGGCCTGTCACCCATCCGAAGTGGGGGGTCATCATGGTAGGGCCAGAACGGCGAAGAAGATTCTCCAATGTGGGTACTATTGGCACACCATCTATAAAGATGCCTACGACTTGGTGCTTGGGTGTGATCAGTGCCAACGACAGGGTAATATCTCCAAGCACCAAGAGTTGCCCATGACCCCTATTCTTGAGGTAGAGATTTTGACGTTTGGGGCATTGAGTTCATGGGCCATTTATGAGTTCTTATGGAATGAAGTACATCCTGGTGGCAGTGGACTACATCTCCAAATGGGTGGAGGCAGTGGCATTACCAAACAATGAGATTAAAAGTGTTGTCCAATTTCTGAGGCGGAACATCTTTTCCAGATTTAGGACACCCAGAACTATAATTAGTGATGGGGGTTCTCAATTCTGTAATAAGGTTTTTCGTACGGTGCTAGAAAAATATAGAGTACGACAGCACAAGGTTGCCACACCTTATCACCCGCAGACTAGTGGATAGGATGAAGTGTCGAACAGAGAGATCAAGGAAATCTTGACCAAGTTTGTGAATACTACCCGAACAGATTAGGCGAGGAAGCTAGACGATGCACTTTGGGCCTACAGGAAAGCTTACAATACACCCATTGGAATGTCTCTATATCAGTTGGTGTTTGGTAAAGCCTGTTATCTGCTTGTGGAGTTAGAGCACAAAGCACTCTAGGCTTTAAAGAAGCTCAACATGAATTGGTAGGAGACTACTGACTTGAGGCTTAACCAACTCAACAAGTTGGATGAGTTTCGCCTCAATGCATATGAGAGTGTAGCACTGTACAAATAGAGGATGAAGGTCTAACATGACAAGCATATTGCCCAACAGAGCTTTGGTGTTGGTGGCAAGGTCTTACTGTACAACTCCAAGTTGAGACTCTTCCCAGGTAAGCTAAAGTCAAGATGGTTTGGCCCGTACACGATTAGCCAGGTGTTTCCCCAAGGTGTAATTGAGCTACAAGCAGAAAATAGGGATCGATTCAAGGTTAATGGGCAGAGAATTGAACAATATATGGGTGCAGCAGAAGAGGCCTCAGAAATAGAGGTCTTACTCCTTGATGAAGTCTGAGTAGTCAAGACAATGCGTCATGCCGCGACGTTAAATATACCACTCCATGGGAGGCAACCATACGTTTTAATAGTTCAAAAAAATACAAATAACTTAAAAGAAGTTTAATTTATATGCCATGCAAGTTGGTGTTTTTGCTTCGTGTTTCCAAGTGTGTACAGGTGCAATTTTGGAGGATGGAAGCACACACGGGGAACCGAACGTCACAACAGCTGAAAGTTGGTCAGGTGTAACCACACGGGCTGTTAAACGACCCATCAACACTCTACAGCCCGTGTGGGAAGCCGTCGGGCAGGCTCACATGGTGTGGGACTATGGAATCGTGAAGAATGGCTTAGCGGAGTGACACGACAGGTCCACACGAACCGTGCAATATGTCACGGCTCATGGTGTCTATGCAAAACAAAGCATGAAGGTCAAGCGCATGTTTATTTTGCTAAGGTTGGCCATACGGACGTGTCTCATGGCCTGTGAGATGGTCAACGGCTCGTTCGAGAGACCGTGCTATGTACACTTGTCACGAGAGTGCTAGGTAAGTGTGTTTTCGCTCCAAGTAATGGGGGACGGACGATCTGCACGGACCGTGACATGTGTCATAGCCCGTCTAACTATCTCGTGTGGTGTATTTGACTAGTAAGTATGTTTTCGCACCAAGTAATGGGGGACAGACAGTCTGCACGGACCATGACACGTATCACGGCCCATCTGGCTATCTCGTGCGGTGTGTTTGACTGGTGAACTGAGTTGACCAAGATTCTTTTTAAATGACCCCATTTGTTCCCCCACACTTCACTTTTCACTCTCTCTCTCTCTCTCTCTCTCTCTCTCGCTCTCGCTCTACTCCCATGACCCCTTCTCTCTTCCTTGTTATTTCTCCTTGAAAATCTCAAAAAAAATTACTTCTTAGTTGTAACGAATCGTGAGTTACTCACACAATTCGTAGTTGAAATTAAGTGCGGGTAGCAAGTTCTTCAAGCAAGCCCTCATTTTCATTGCCATTTATCGAACCTAATCTCTATCTTCTAATGTGGATTGTGGCGCTTGTATGTGTAAATCTTAGTCAAAGAGTAGTTCTTTCTTGATTTAAAGCATCAAAACTTACATTGTTGATGTTGGGCATGCATGTAGTTGTGAAAACCACCATTGTTGTGTTCTTAATGTTTAAACCATGAAAATTGAGGATTTTGGTTGCTTTTTGACATGATTTTTTGGGGACATCGAGTTATATATGCTATTGTGTTGACAAAATCATGATTAAGTGAGGTAAATGTTCATGAAAGAAGGTGTGTGCACGTGATAGGCCGAAACTTAGTCCAAGTGGGGTCGGACGGCCACTCACACGGCCCATGTCACCTTTCACAGGCTATTTATCGGCCCGTGTCAAGTCGTCTGTCACTCCTCATGGCCAAGTCCCATCCAACAAGCCCTTTCACGGACCGTGTCTCTCTACACAGGCCGTGTAGGGTCCCGTACACCCTATTCCACCTACATTATTTTACACAGGTTGCTTTTCCTTTTTATGTTATATATGTTCTTAAGTGCAGTGGACCTATGATAGATCGGGTGACGCCATTCTTAAGGGTTATTATAACTTTTATGGTACAGGGGAAGTCTGAGTACCCATTAGTGTGTCAACTTGCGTGTGCAATAATTTTTAACGTGTATTAGTTTATGGCACGTGCAGGTACTATAGGTCCACGACGCAGCTTAGTCAGATGCAGTGATAGGGACGAGCCCGTGTCACGCCTCCATGACTCCCCTACCGTATCATCTAGCAATTAGGCGAGGAGAGACTCAGGTAATGACTCCTCCAGTGGATCTGAAGTTTGCAATAGAGGCAATGTCTCCCCCTACTCTCCGCGTGCTACGCAAGCCCATGCATCAGGCTGTCGTAGAGCCCCCCAATTTGCCTAGGGGCCCCTCCCACGAGAGTCGAGGAAGCAGCTACCCCAGAAAAGGAGAATACTTCAGACCAGGATGAGCAGAGGCAAACTCCAGAGGTTGAGGGTCATGAGACTGATGGGTAGGCGAATGAGGTCGAACAACGGGACAGTGATGACGAGGCCATTCATTTTGCAGTCTCCAGGACGACAGACCCGAAAATAGCACGGGCACTTATTATCTTTCTGAGGGGTCGGTGGACAATCCCAGGTGCTAAGGACATCTACACCAACAATCTTACAAAAGGTTCCGAGGGGATCAAACAGCGGCCAGTCCTTCCAGAGGTTTGGGTAATCACTGACCAACTTGACAGAGTTCCGGACATCAGAGATACTTTTAATTCATATCAGTTCGGTTGGATAGCCCAACCACCAGGGTACCACGGGCCCGCCATTGTTAAAGAGTTCTATTCCAACTATGCCACTAGCCTCCTGAATTCAGTGCAAGGGACCCAATTAAGAAAGGTGAAGAAACAGGTCGCTCCTACTAGATCCCCGAAGTCATATGTAACGGGGCGTGGTACACGAGTGAATATATCAGAAACCACCATTAACCAGTTCCTATTTGGGCTAGACTACTAAGCTCCTCCTGGTGCCCAATTTATGGAGAGACACATGCAGATTATGAACGCGGTGCGGATGTCTGATTCATCATCTAGGGCTGCACTATTAGAATGGATAGCAAAGCGAATAGCCATTCGGGGGGTGGAGGCAACTTGGGTGATAGACCCTAAGTGTCCTATCGCCAAATCATCGTTGACATTTCCTGTAAAATTATGGTGGTCGGTGGTACGGGCTAGGCTGAGACCCACAAGTAATGATAATACACTCCAACCTTCGCATGCTTCTCTTATAGCATGCCTGCTATCTAGATTTGGACTAAATGTGAGCCGAATCATTGCTTTTGAGATGCGAGACCATCTTTATCTGAGAGAGCTGGTTTGCCCTTCCCGTGCCTGGTTCGTGCCTTGTGCAAACAGGCTGGTGTTCCCACTATGAATTTTTGGACAAGAAGATAGCCCCCAAGGGTGTAGCCAACATTGCCCTGATCAAGGATGTCCAAAACCCACTCACGATGAGTAGAACACATTCTCTAGGGGGCCCGACTAACTTCCCATCCGCACCTCTGCAGCAGCCCTAGCCATTTGGGGACTACACTACCACCCCACAATCAGGCACGACTTCTAAGCAACCCGATAGTAGTGGTGCAGCTCCTCCAGTGCAGCAAGGGTATGCATATGTGCCCTATGAGTTTTTGGCCAGATTGGTGGCAAACCAGGGGCAAACACGGGCCATTGTTGATCAGATAGTAGATCCGATCCCCCATGTCGTCTAGTCTCATTCACAGCTAGTGGTGGACTAACGTGACGATGCCCTTAGGAGCCAATCGCCACCTTGCAGAGCTAAGTCAAAACATTGGAGTGCTACTTCCACAGCATGTTCGGGAGTATGACTGGAGATGAAATGAAGGAACTGGTACAGATAGTACATGGTATGAAGGCCCAAATTGCTACGTTGACTGCACAGTACTAGGCCCCTGCACCGGCCTTACCTCTAGAGTCGTGGATGAACCTATTCAATATACCCGCGGCGCCGGCTCTGGATAAGATATGGGGTGTTTCAACAGCCCCATCTAATGCACCCACGCCACCCATGGAGAAGCCTCGTAGAAAGGACAAGGGTAAATGTCGTGGTAAACAATAGAGTCCTCCCAGTGACCCCCATAGGGAGGAAGACCGATTGATGCGCAAGGCCACCAAGGCCCAGCACCAAGCAGCAGCTGAATGGGCCGAATAGAAGCGGCTGGCCGCAGAGGCGGCAAGGGCAGGAGCCTCCGCTAGCACCTTTTGACCGGGGGTTCCATATGCTAATGAGGATACCCCTGAAGGGTACGGTCCCACAGACACTACTGACGCCTAAGGCGTTCCAGTTATGTTCTATCCCCCTAGCTGTTCATTTAAGTGTGTTATGGTGTAGTGCGAACACTACACTGTCTTTTGGGAGGGGGTGGGGCATCCTGCCACTTGAGAGTTTTTCTTGCATGTTTCTTTTCTCTCAAGTGTATTATCTAGCAGAACTGGCATGTTTAGGTTGTAGTTTTTGTGTAAATATAAGTGTCACAAAAGCCTAGGGTAGCCCTTGTGTTGATCTTTGTGATGTCCAAGTTAACAACACTGAGTATAAATGTGTTTGCATCTCATCCTGACTAACTTGCATAATTGTGACAAGTATTATATGTGTATGGTTGGTATTTTGATGAATGAAGCAGGCCTATGTGAGTTAGTACCAACTAGTGTAAAAGATGTGCCGTGTGTGTGTGAGCTAATTGCATAATTCCGTCGACGCACTTGTGAGATAGAACTTACCTGGTTAGTCCCACTGAAAGCCTTGAGTGACTGGGTTAGAAGGGGATCTTAGGCCGTTGTTGTTGAATGGTCACTTAGCCAAGAAAAAATTGACCAACCAAATGAAATCGTCCCTTTAAACCAAAATTTGAGCCTAAATGGACCTTTTCTTTGAAATCACCCAAATTCACCTCCCGAATCTATCTGTTGATCTCTGTTTTACCCCTGGTCTCTCCAAGGATATTGTGAACCTCCGCCTAGGGAAAAAGCCTATGTTGAGGGTGGCTTATGTTGGCCCTGGTCCTTTAGAAAGATATTGTGAACATTTGACCCAAGCCAAAGGCTTACGTTGAGGGTGGCTAGTGCGGGGGAACATAAAAATGAGTGTAGAAACGAATAAAGTGATAAAAAGAGAAAAAGAAATGGGTTATGACCATGAGCAAATCAATGAGCGAAAAAGAAAAAGAATAAAAATGAGTGAATGAGCACGGAAATTACTTCCTGTACTATAGAAAGTGGAAAAATAAGGGCCAGAAATTTGGTGACCAAGAAGCAAATGGCTGAGTTGAAGCAAGTGACTAGGAGAGGCCTTTTAGTCATTTTTATCCTAAATATACCTCACCAGAGCCTGAGCCTACGTTACAAGCTGGAAAAAGTCCTAATGTGATCCTGAAAAGGTCATTCAAGAGTTAATGTAGTGAAAATAAGGGCAAGCTCATGATTGACGCATGTGTGTCCATTGGAAGCCATTTCTGAGAGCGAGTGACTACATTCTAGTCTCTATTTTACATGATTACGTTGAGTGTGAGACTTTGTTATGGTGAGGGCACTATCTTTTGCATCAGTTGATTGCTAATTTAACTGGGGTCGCTTTACTATAGATCATATGTAGACTAACCATGCATGCATAATGTTAGCCTTAATCTTTGTGGGTCCATTTGGGATGCGAGCACATTCTTGAACTTGTTAGCGCGGCATATGCGTTGGAAAATTGTGGGGCGATTCATAGTCTGAGTGAACACTTGTGTTTATGCGTTATTTGGTTGAGTTGTTATTGCTTGAGGACAAGCAATCATTCTAAGTTGAGGGTATTGATGAGCTGTAGAAATACGACTTGTATAATGCATTAAACAAAGAATTTTTACGCGTTCTCAAGCAAACTTGTTATTTTGATGTTTGTTTTTGTTGTTTTTCAGAAAAAAAGACTAAGCCATGGAAGAAATCAGAACATGAAAGAAAAATGATGAAAAAGAGTGCAAAGAGGAGCCAAAATGGACCCAAATGTGGGCATACGGGGGACTACACGGCTCGTGTACCTCCACACGGTCCGTGAGGCCCATCGTGGCCTCACACTTGGCGAATGGCATTGGCTAGTTGGTGAAGGCAAGTCCCACGGCATGTATCACGGACCGTGGGACGTCAGACGGATCGTTGTAGTGTTCGTCAAAGTGACGTGAAGAAGTAGGCCGTCGAAAGTTGGAAGATTTTGGCCAAGTGGCACGAGACGGAATGGCTCACGAATCGTTGGGAGTCAGACAGGTCATTTAGCTGACCATCAATATGATGTGATGAGGACACCATCGAAAAGCAAGTAAAATAACTCAAGTGGAGCCATACGGGTCGTTAAACGGACCGTGTGACCAACCACGGTCCGTGAAGTGTCAGCGTGTGGAAGAAGTTGGGCAAAAAATTCCAAAGGCACAATAGATGGTCCATTTCATGGACTGTCACACACCACACAAGCCGTTTTACCGAGCATGTAGTAGCATATGAGGACCACTGAAGATGAGGCTAAGGACAGCTACACGGATCGTTTGACGAACCATATACCGTCACACGGGCCGTGTGGTGGCCCGTGTTCATGCCAGCGGACTTGTCCTATTTTAATTAGGATTAGGTTTTCTTTATATATAAATAGGTATTTTATTTTATTTTTAGTGAATCTTGGACGGCCAGTGCTAGAAAACATTGAAAAATATTATTTTCCTGGAGCTTTCGCAAGATTTTGGGATTTTGCTTATCAAATTCAAGCTTGTAGCTTGTGGCTTGATCAATTATTCAATAGTAAGTCTTTCTATTATGAATTCCTTATATTGTTTCAAGCTTTATTCATTGAATATGCTAGGCTAAACCAACAATTAGGGTTGTGGGAACCATGACAAATCAATAAGATAGGCGAATAGGGGGTAAGACTCAGGATTGACTAGCGTATATATCATAGTAATCTTCGTTTTAATTTCTTCCTTGATGAGTCGACGCATTAGGGTAAGCCTTTATTCTTTGCATGCCCAAAAGGTATTTTTTTTATTAGGAAAAGATTTCTATGACGAAATTTCATGGTTTTAAACCTAGTCTAAGTATTCGAAACCTAAAAGTGAGAGTATCTGGGATAAACAACAAGGGTTAGTACGTAGACATTCTGAGATCGAATAGTGATGAATGATAGGCATTTAAGAAACATAGAGAGGTGAAATAAATGTTACATAACTTGTTAGATCTTATATACGTACTCATGAACGAGTTTACCACTAGATTCGGCTATCACATTAACTGTCATGGGGAACACAATCCTAGCCTCACAAATTGATCTAAATCTAGTCATTCTTGCACCCATTTATTGTTTTCTTTAGTTAATTAGTTTTGAAAATCAAACCCTAATGCACTTTCATTTCGGGAATAGATATCACATCTGAAGAAAACTAGTGCTAATAGATATTCTCATGCATTCCCTGTGGGATCGACCTCAACTCTTGTTGAGTTCTATATTTGATCAACGACCGCTTTACTACTCCACTTGGAGTGTAAATTTGGGCGTACCATTTTGCAAGTTCTCCTATACCAGATTCTGCATTCTAGAGTTGTTAGAATCGACAAAATTGAATTCCAACACTTGAAAATCAAAATGATCATAAAACTCAAATTTCCAACTTTAAGCCTTAACTTTTTACAAGATTTTCAAAATATGACTTTTAGCCTCAACTAAAAATGACCCAATGCAACTTGTGGGAATGACAAAATGGTAATTTTGTTGAAAATGCCAAAAATAAAGTTCGAGGTTATTACATCATCCACTATTAAAAATAATATTCATCCTCAAACATGAGATAAGAAACATACCTGAAGGCTCAAAACGTTGGGGGCATCGAGCACGCATATCCATCTCCATGTCCCATGTAGCCTCACTCTCGCGTCTATGGCTCCACTAATGTTTTACTGAAGTTATCTCCTTAATCCTCAACTTCCTTATCTATCTGTCCAAAATGACCACTAGATGCTCCTCATAAGTCAAATCCAAGCTCAACTACACCGAATTCATAGAGATCACTTGAGACTCATTCGGAATGTAATGTCGCAACATAGAAACATGAAAACATGATGGATTGAAGACAAGCTAGGTGGCAAAGCATGTTTATAAGCCACATTTCCCACTCTATCTAAAATTTCAAAAGGACCAATAAACATCAGACTGAGGTCGTCATTCTTCTCGAATCTCATAACACCCTTCAAGGGTGAGACCTTCAACCGTACCATATCACCAACTATGAACTCCAAAGGTTGAATTCAACTATCAACATAGCTCTTTTAGAGACTCTGGGTGTCACCAACCTACTCTGAATCAACCACACCCGCTCTAAATCATCTCTCAACATATCTACACCAATGCTCTCTACCGCTGCTGAGTCAAACCATTTGATTAGCGATCTACATCTCCATCCATACAAGGAATCAAAGGGAGCCATATGAAAACTAGATTTGTAACTGTTGTTATAGGCAAACTCCACCAAGCCCAAGTATTGATCCCATCCGGCACCAAAATCAATGACACATGCCCGAAGCATATCCTCTAGCACCTAAATGGTCTTCTTACACTGTCCATCAATCAGGGGGTGAAAAGTTGTACTTATATCCAAATGGATACCCAAACCATGTTGTAAGGCTCTTCAAAAGTGAGATGTAAACAATGAGCCACAATTTGATACAATGGAAACTAGAACTACGTAAAGTCTCACAACCTGAATAATATAGAGTTGAGCTAACGTCTAGGCTATAAACTCACCTTAACTAGAATGAAGTAGGCAGACTTACTCAAAAGGTCCACCACCACCCATATGGAATCAACCCACCAACTATAGGAGGTAAGCCAACCACGAAGTCCATAACAATGTATTCCTACTTCCACTCGAGAATGGGCATCCTCTGAAGCTCTCCACCTAGTCCCAAATTCTCACATTTGACTTGCTGACATTTCAAGCATTTGGCCATGAATTCAGATATATCTCTCTTCATGCCTCAGCATTATTGTTAGGCCATGGATTCTGATATATCTCTCTTCATGCCACACCACCAGTAATTCTGACTCAAATCATGATGATCGAGACTCCAAGTAAAGAAGTACACCAACATCCTCAGAAAGCTATAATCTCATCAACCCATTAGCTAATCTTTGAACATCCCTAACTATGTGATCTTAGGTATATTTATATACCTAACTAAGCAAAAGTCTCATAACCAGAGTTAAGTTAGAGGGTAAATCCGTAGATTCTAGGCATTTTAATAGGATTTTTGTGTATTTTGTTAATACTGGGCCAATTACGCCTCGTGGTTGTGTTTTTATTGATTTTAATCAGATTTTGAGGCTGGGGAGTGAGACCCAAAGCAAAGTAAGACAACCAGTGCACGAAAAAGAGAAGAGAAGTATCATAACACCTGGTTCGCGCCCATAGCGCATCGCGGACCAGTGTGTGATATGATGGAAATTGTTAATTCAACGGAGTAGGTAAAATTCTACTAAAATAACACTAGTCTGTGTCGCAGACCAGTGTCAAATTGGTGAAAAGAACATCCAGTCAATATTGTACACAGAATTTAATTAAAATAATACTAGTCCGCATCGCGGACTTGAGAAAAAATGCGTAAAAAGTTAGATTTTTGGGCTATATAAGTCATGGTTAACTTATTAAATCTAATCTGGTCTTACGTTTTGAGAGGAAGAACTTTGGAGGCAGATAGGAACTGTAGAATATAATTTTGGTTAGTTTTCATCTCATTTTATTGTGTATTAATGTTTTTCATTATGTTCTTGTGGTGTAAGATTAGAATGTGTGGCTAATCTTTTCATTTTCTGGGATTGTCGCCATAGATAATGTGTCAATCAATGAGTTTTAATGCTTATGAATGGGTTTTGTGATTGTTCTTACATTATTTAAATCTACATCCTTTAGCTTAAGCACCTATGGAATGAATATATTATGCATTATCAATTCAAAAGATGTACTGGAATGCATTGAACACAATAATGTAGGGAGCTTGTTCAACTAAAAAAGATTGATTTGTGTATGGGAGATTTGTGACAACTATCTTTACACCAAGCTTGATTTAATATGGAGGAAGAAATGATTAATGCATTTCTATTGAATTATTTATCCCCGCTCAATGATGTAGTTAGGCAATCAATAAGAATAGGCCAACAGAGGTGTGCAACCCTGTTTAGGTATTTTTAACCCTGTGAACCAATAATTCGTTGCCTAAACATAAGTATAAAATTCAAGATTAATACAGCATCGTTAAGGTTACAATCTCGAATTCTCACATTATTTGATATTTAACGACAAAATAAATCGGTTCATATTTAGTTACAATATCACTAGTTTAGTTTGCAATTTAAATTATTCAATACAAGATTCAATCAATTAATTCTTTATCGTACTTCAAACATTATAACTCGGAATATTAACAATTTTAATTAAATCCCTTGGGTACGATAATTCAGTCCTTAAAATAAGGCCACTATATTACTTGTTTTGACCAAATGCACTTACGTGTGCTGGGAGGCAACACCAAGGGCGCTCCTCAACCTGAATAACTGCAACAATCCTCATGCTAGAAGCTTTCCTACTCAAAGCATCTGCCACCATATTGGCTATACTCGAGTGATATAAAATAGTCACATTATAATCCTTCAGAAGCACAATCCACCTCCTCTGTCTCAAGTTTAGGTCCTTTTGACTAAAGATGTACTGCAAGGTACGATGATATATTGCCTTCATAACTTCAACACAAACACAACAGTTTCCAAATCCAAGTCGTGGGGTAATTCTTCTCATGAGTCTTCAATTGTCTAAAGGAATAAGTCATCACCTTCTATTTTTGCATCATGATTCCACCCAAGCTAACCCTGGATGCATCACAATATGCCATGAAATCAATACCCTCTTCTGAAAAGGTCATAATAGGGGTGGTAGTCAACAATAACTTGACCTTTTGAAGACTTAATTACTACTTGTGTGTCTTTTTATCTTTCCTAAAAGCTATTTAAATTCTCTGGATCTTTGCTTTTACTACTTTGTTTTAGTGATAATTTCTTCTAAAATTTACCTTCAGACTGTTGTTTGTCGTCATGTGTTGTTTGCTCATACTACGAAGGATTAAAACACCAATGTTACTCCTTGATTTGAACTCTAACCTAATAATTTCTCTGTGAGTTCGAACCCGACTCCAAGTTGGGTAAATATACTTTTGACGATCGTCCACACTTGAACTTATGAAAAATGTGTTGATGCATGAGGAACACCATTAAATTCTATCACGCAGCACGAAGTATATCTTCTAGCACTTAAATTGTCCTATCAGACTGCCCATCTGTCTGAGGATGAAATGCAGTACTAAGATTCAATCTAGTACCTATCCTAGACTGCAAGGTCCTCCAAAAGTTAGAGGTAAGCTACGTACCACTATTTGATATGATGGAAATTGAAACTCCATGCAATCGAGCAATCATGCTGATATAGAGTTTGGCTAAGTTTTCTGCATTATACGTCACCTTCACCGGAATAAAACTGCACAAACTTAGTCAACTTGTCAACAATCACGCATATTGAATCAAACTTACCCAATGTCTTTGGAAGACCAACCGCAAAGTCTGTTGCAATTCTTTTCCACTTCCTTTAGCAATTGACGCTCTTTGAAGAGTTCCTCTTTGACCTTTGGTGCTCATACTTTACCTGTTGGCAGTTGGGACACTAGGAAACGAAATCAACAATGTCACGCTTTACTCTACTCCATTAATAATGCTACCTCAGATCATGATACATCTTGGTTGCATCAGGATGTATGGAGTACATAGAACTTTAAGCTTATGCAAGAATGGTCTAAATCAAATCACCAACACAGGGCACACATATCAGCCCCTTAATACTCATAATGCCTTCCTCATCAATCACAGTTTCCTTAGCCTCTCCTTGAAAGACCATATCACGAATTCAGCTCAACTTCTCATCATCAAACTGCTTTTCTTTAATTTTGTCAAGAAATGAAGACCTTGCCTCCATACAGTCCAAAAATCCTTCTTTCTTAGTTACTTCTAGTCTCATAAGGTCGTTAGCCAGAGTTTGAACCTCTCTAGCTAATGGACGCCTCAAACCTGCAAATGAGCTAAACTCCACATGCTTCCTACTTTTCTGCTAAATGCATCGACCATAACATTAGCTTTTCCAAGGCGATTGAGAATAATAATACGATAGTCTTTCAACAATTCCATCCACCTCCTGCCTCAAATTCAAGTAATTTTGCGTGAATACATGTTGTAAATTATGGTGATTTGTATATACTTCACATTTGACCCCATATAGATAATACCTCCACTGCTTTAATACAAATACAACAGTAGTTAACTCTAAATCATGAGTGGGATAATTATGTTCATGTGCCTTCAATTGACTTGAAGTATAGACAATTACATTTCTCTCCTGCATTAGCACTACACCTAAACCAGAATAAGAGGCATTGCAATAAATAATGAAATTCTTACCTTTTACCGACAAAGCAAGAATCAACGCAATAGTCAACAAGGACTCATCTAATCATATAAATAAAACATTTTGCTTGGTCAAATTGGTCAAATTGTTCAATCAGGAAGCAATTGAAGCAAATCCCTTGATAAACCAACGGTAGTAAGTACCAATCTAACGAAGCTCCTTACCTCTGAGACATTTTTAGGCCTTGCCCAATTTTTCACTACTTCAATCTTTTGAGGATCCACCATAACTCCATTTGTAGAAACCATATGCCCCAAGAAGGAAACTGAATTAAGTCAGAACTCACACTTAGAGAATTCAGCATACAATTTCTTCTCCCTTAATAAACCTAGAACATTTCTCAAGTGATCTTCATGTTCTTTTTAACTCTTTGAATAGATCAATATATCGTCAATAAAGACAATAACAAAGAAATCCAAATATGGCTTAAAGATTCCATTCATTGGATTCATGAAAGTAGCAGGAGTATTTGTAAGCCCAAACGACATAACCAAAAATTAATAGTGCCCATACCTTGTTTAAAAATCAGACTTTGGCATGTCTATCAGTCGTAATTTTTAGTTGGTGATAGCTGAAACTCAAATCAATTTATAAGAAGACACAAGCACCCTGCAACTGATTGAATATGTCATATACGAGAAAGAAAGTCCTATTCTTTTAGTTACAATGTTCAACTGTCTGTAATCTATACATATATGAAGACTGTCATCTTTCTTCTTCACAAAATGAACTAGAACACTCCAAGGAGAGGTACTCGATCTAATAAAAGCTTTAACAATTATTGAACTTGGGCTTTCAACTCCCTCAACTCAGTTGTGGTCATTCTATAAGATGGAATCGAAATAGGAAGAGTACCATGCTCCAAATCAATACAAAAATTGATATCCCTAACTGGTGGCATGCTAGGTATGTCTACAGGAAAGACATTCAAGAATTTATGCACTATTGAGATCAACTCTATCGAGGTTACTTCAGGATTGTCATCCCAGAGTGAGCTAGGAAGGTTGAACTACCCTCCTCATCAATTTCTTAGCATGAAGAAAAGAGATAATTCAAACTGGAGAAGGAAAATAATCATCCTTCCGCACTAGTTGATCAATTCTAGGCTTGGCCAAGGTCATGGTGTTAGCATTGCAATACAAAATAGCAAAAATTGGAGAGAGCTAGGTCATACACAGAAGTACATCAAAGTTAACCATCTCCATAATAATTAAATCTACATAACTTCTACTCCCCATAAAGTCATAAGGCAAGACCTATATACCTTCTCAACTAACATAGACTCCCCAACAGAATTATAACATGAATAGGCATGTCAAGTAAGTCACAATGTAAACCAAGTCCATCAGTAAAAGTGGAAGATACATATGAAAAAGAGGATCCAGGATTAAATAATAAGAAACTTATGTGATTGCAGATAAGAAGAGTGCCTGTGATAATAGCATGGGATGACACTTTCTTTGGTACCCTGGAAAAGCATAACAATGGGCTCTATCGGTTGTCTGACCATTTCCTCTGCCAGGTTGTATGCCAGTAGTTCCAACCTTCCTACCACCTCAACTGTACTAGTAGACCCCGTGGCCTTGGCAACTACGTCCTCTAGAATGATGGTCCCTACTATGGCCACCTCAGCCTGTAGTTGTTGAGGCTCTATAACCCTAATCATACAAAGTCTGACCTTACCTCGAACAATATTTAACAAGTCTTAGGGTCAAAAATGAGTCTCTGTGAAGATGAAGAAGACTAAATATAACCCCCAAAATTAGTAAAAGACTGGTTAGTCTCTAATGGAACCTCATATGAAACTTATAATAAAGACTGAATTGGATGGGCTAAATAACCACCTAAACTCTGCCCTCTAGAGTAAGAACCGTTAAACTCACCTTCCTTACAGAATTTCTTGAATGTCATCATCTTGGTGAAGTCATCTGGCCTAACCCCCTCTACTTGTATCACAAAATCAACCACTTCCTGAAAGGACTTTGTTGAAGCAGCCACCTGTAAAGCTGAAATCTGCAAATTTGACCTCGATCCCTTCATGTAAAGGTGAATCCTCTCTTCTATACCAAAGAAAACTTGAATAGCATATCTAAATAGGTCACAAAATTTGGCCTCATAAGTTACAACAGACATCTTTCATTGCTCTACATTAAGGAACTCATCTCTTCTCTTGTCCCTCAAAGTTTGAAGAATATATTTCTCTATAAAGAAGTTAGAAAAAGTTGTCCGATTCATAGGTGATACTTTTATTAGTTGACACTCAATATGAGGCCTCCACTATATTTTAGTATCTCCCTGAAGCTAGTATATCACAAACTCAACACCAAATCTCTCTACTATATCCATCTTATGAAGCAACTCATAGAAATCAACAAGAAGATCACAAGCATCATCAGATTCAGTACCTCTGAAGACCGAGGATTTCAACTTTAAGAACTTAACAAAAAGATCATTCTAGTTACTAGTCATGATAGGCCCTGTAATCAATTGGGGAAACGGTTCATGTCTTTAAGATGCATCTATACGAGGGGCCGCAACAGCCACATATTATAGTCCCTAAACTTGAGGTGCCGGTGGTGTAGCCCTGATAACCCATTGAGATAAGTAAGGACCTGGTGGATCATCTCTGGAGCAGGCTGGGGTGATGCTTCCTTATTATGAATCTTATCATCCACCACTTCAAGGTTGGGGTGGTGCTTTCCTTATCGTGAATTTGCTCATCCACCACCTCAACATCCTCTCTTGTTATCTCATCAGCTAGTAGAGGGGCCGCTACTCTTTCCATGGCTGGCCTAGCTGCTTGACCTCTACCCTTTGTGGGCCTTCTCCCACAACGTCTACCACAGCCTCTTATCACTCCTCCTCCTCAGCCTGTATCAACAGCGACTGGCTCAGGCATTGTTGCTACTCTAGTTCTAACCATCTGCGAAATAGAATGAAAAAAATCATAGATCAATTTGTTTCACCTAAATACCAATTAGATTCAAGTAATAACACAAAAGGAATAAGAAACGGGGTTTTCTTAGGATCTTGTAGCCTCTCGAAGACAAATAAAGGCTTCCTCGTATCATTCCGCAAAACTCTATAAGACATGTCCTTACGTGATGAGATCAATGAACCTAAAACTCTATACCATGTTTGTCACAACCCAAAATAGGCCGTGAGTGGCACTCACACTTACTCTTCTTAGGTGGGCTAACCAACAATACAAACCCTAACCTATATAGTTGTTCAACTTATAAAATATGAAGAAAAAAATTGAAAGCTCACCTTATAAAGCAAGAAATAACAAAATCACTAATTTTAATACTTAGCATTCCTCAAAATCTGAAAGTCGTCACATCAAGAACATCTAATAAGTCCAAGAGTAGCAACATCAAAATAGATAAATAAAATAGTTTATGTTCAAAAACTAAGGATGTTATTCCATGACTAAGAGAATCTAATACGATCTAGGAGGATAGCTCACCCTGAAATTTGACATACTGGAGATTGGCTAGAGCTGAGGGCGAGTTGAAGATGGAAAACTCGTTGCACTACACAAAAATAAAACAAAGAGAAATACAAGTAGGGCAGTATAGGGAAACATGTACTGAGAAGGTACAATAATAACCCCAATTGCTACGGGAATGCCGTTTAGTCATCAGCCGACCCAAAATAGAAACTAACATACATAAAGTAATAGCAAACAATCAACTATAGCATTTAACAGGTAGCAAGTAACAAGAAACGAGTACAAAATCAACTAATCATATCAAGAATAAACATGGGGACTCAAGTCTCCACACCATGCTTCTTTTGGGAAATGAGTTCTTTGAATATTGAGTATATTAGTCCATTTTAATATGTGTTCCTCTAATTATCTTGTCAGAATGTGACGCCCTATCCAAAAGTTTCATGTCAGAATGTGGCATCCGATTCCATATTATACCATGTTGGAACATGACATCCGATCTCATAATATCGTGTCGGAACGTGACAACCGATTCAAATATATTTAATTCATCATTCTTTATCATTACTTTCCACTTCATTAATAATATTTCATCAAGCCTCCTTTATTCAAGCCATAATTTTCATAGGGGAAGTTCAAGATTATGGATTCCATGATCTTGGGATTACAGACCAATCACAATACATATCAATCATCCAAACCACAATAATTGAATGCATAGAATAATTTCACTCAATGAGTATCAATTACTATTAAGGGTCTCTTTAACATATAGAGTAAATTAAAACCTACCTAAAACTGAAGAACCGAAATTAAGCAAGCTAATTCACCAATGTCTTTCCCTTCTTCAATGCCTCAAAACTTTTCTAATCCATCAAATATATAATCTCAATAACAACAACATACCCAGTGGAATTCCACAAGTGGGGTCTTGGGAGGGTAGAATGTACGATATTGTTATATCTATTTTCGACTAAAAAATTGGGTCAAAGAGTCACCCCGAGTCCTCAAATTCAAATTTGAAATTTTTCTTCAGATTACATTTACCCATAATAAAATAAATTCATATGTCAAATTTCAGCTAAAACGAATCGTTATTCGATCCAATCAAGATTTATTCTTAGAACCCTATGTTATATTTTCTTAGTTCAACATAAATTGTACACGTTTCCACCCAAAAATTTATTTATAATCATATAAAAATTTAATAAAAAGGAAGAGAATAATTACCTTGATGTTTTGGGATGAGAATCACCATTTTTTTCTTTATTCTTTTCTTTCTTTTTCTTCTCGTATTTTGTTTATTTTTTGTGTTCTTGTTTCTCTATGTGCTGCTCTTTTTTCTTTTTGGTTTATCTGATTGGGACGTTCAGACCTTAATTCCCTTTTTCTTTCTTTTTCTTTTTCACTTTGGGCAGTTGCCCATTTATTTATTTTTATACCCTAAATGTGATAAATCCTATTAACTTATTTTTGATAAATATAGAAAAAATAGTATAGGGTATTAACTAAATTATTACTTTAGCACACCAACTAACTTAATTATCCAAAATTATTTATTAACTAAATAACGACAGTTATTGAATAGTCTAAAAAGCCTCCTTAAAATTTACTAGATAAATCTTCCATAATATAAGAAGTTCTATTTCTCAAAACGACTTAATGGGTCGTTATAACATTATGAAATCATGAAAAACCACGAGTAACTACCATCCAAAGAGAGTGTAAGAGGCTTCGTTAGGGTTCTTGTGACACCCAGAAAAATTACCAAAATACCCCTAGAAAGGAACAATGCGCATAACGCGTCTTCCCATGCTCCGTTCGTAAATTCGTGATTGAATTTGCAATCAGCGCGAAAATTAAATGAGAAAATGGTCTCGACTCGATTTTAAAGCAACTAAGTCAAAATAAAATTTTTGCTAATTAATTTTCAAGCAGTGAGGGTCCGCGCCCACGTCGCGATGCGCCTGGGACGTGGAGCAACATGTAGCATTTTTTTAAGTTCTCGATGAGAAGCTAGAATTCACGAAAAAGGCGAAATACACATGTCTGCGCCCCTAGCACAACGCAGACATGTTGTATCAGACATAAAACTTTTTCTTTTGTTTAAGGAGGGGTAGTTTCAACTTTTTTCAACCTCCTTAAACCTTAACTAGTCGATTTTCGCCCTATTAATTCATAAAAATGTCTTACTTCTTCATTAACATTAGAATAGTTTCAAGAAACCGAAGTGTAGAATCAAGAATCCAGCTATGGATCTCTTCAATCCTTCCAAGAATTCGAATTCTCAGGTATGCAAGGCTCTCCTAAAATTATTTTACTAATCATTTAGTAACTTAAATACTAGTTTTCACCCAAGATTCCAATTACAAGTTCAGAGTAAAGTTCCATGTATTTCTTGTAAGTTTATTAAAGTAATGTTCATGCATAAATTCTTGATAAGTATCATGACTAATGTTGGTTTTACAAGTGATTCAAGATATTGAAAGCAGATTTATAACTATGGATGAAATTATAAGAACTCTTTGATGTGTTTTCATGAAAAGTTTTAAAGTTTGCAGTTTTGAGTAAGTTTATGAAGTACTTGAAGTTCTTGATTTTGCAATATATCTGAGAAATAAAGACTATGTTGAAATAGCCTGCATTGATACAACTTTTAGACAAAGAAAGGAGTTAAGTAGAGCAAAAGTTTAAGAAAAGCTAAGTTGGGCTAAGTCCCCAAAAGATCAAAGATATATTTTGAGAACTCTTATTCTTTAAGTTATAAGCAATATATAAGTTATTTTGGGAGTAATACTGAACACAGATATGATTGAGAGTAGAAATAAAACTTGAACTCATAAACTACATAGTCAGCGTAGGATAGGATTGTACCAAGGTACATCTTCTCACTTTCCACTGAGATGGTCTAGTTTTGGGATGGATCCACTCCCATAGTTTTTCGTCCCCTACCCTGGTAAAGTATGGGACGACTCTGGTATCGTAGTCAGTACGTCGTATCACCACGAAGCTTATAGTGGTGGTTGTCGGTTAGAAAAACTACCCAAGTTAAAGCAAGTTAAGTTTTACATACAACATGTTTATTTTCAGCATACAGTGTACTTATTACTTATGTTATTTTATTTTGAGATATGATTTATGTACTTTGAAAAATATTACATTACTTGAGTTCCCATTTTGGCCATTTTACATACCGTATATTCCACGTACTGACGCCCATAGGACCTGCATCGTTTTATAATGCAAATGTAGGTGACAGAGTCCCCCAGCAGCCGCTTCATTAAGGACTACACATCATCCAACTATCAGTGAGGCCTCTTCTCATTCAGAGGCTCTTTCTAGCATTTTCTTTTCAGGTCTGGCTACCGTGGGCCTTTCCCGGTAGTAGTTTTAGATTATTCTAGTAGAGGTTCTATAGACTGTGTCAAGTACTTCAGTTTTTCCTTATTTCAGTTATTGTTGAGATGTTTCTCATTTCAGTTTTTCTAGTCAATTTGATAATCTTATCTTGTTAATTTTGAAGCCTTTTCATGATTATTTAAGTCTTCTGCTGAGTAAGTAGCCAAGCCAAGTGGTCCGTTTGGGTCCAGAAATGGTTCTGGGTGCTGGCTAAGCCTACGGTGTGAACTCGGGGCGTGACAAACTTGGTATCAGAGCGCAGAGTTCAAGAGTCCTAGGGAGTCTATGGAACCATATCTAGTAGAGTCTGTATTATAAGTGTGAAGCGCCCCACATCTATAATAGGTAGGCTACATGGCATTAGGAAGAGTCACTATCAATTATTATTTTCCCCGTATGCTTCAGAGTTTACCACTATTAGTCCCCTTCTAACTTGTGCATTTGTGCCTTATTTTTCAAATCATGCCTCCATGTAGAGCCGACAGACCAGTAAGGGACAAATGGAGCCCTGCCAAGAGAAATGCAAACTAGCTTGGCCCAATTTCTGAGGGACCTAGAGGTTTGTTGTGTCTGTCGAGCTGCCATAGCAAGAAGACATCTCCAATGCTGAGCTCCGCTATGTTATCCAAACTTTGGCACAGGCGATCACTACTCAGGGCGGTCGCTAGGGAGATGATAGGAATGATGGATCAGATACCGCTAGGGTTCGCGAGTTTCTGAGAAAGAACCCACTTGAACTCACGGGGTGTAATGTGAAGGAGGATCCTGAGAACTTTATTAAGGAGCTCCAGAAAGTGTTTCAGGTCATGCACATAGGTAATACTGAACGGGTTGAGTTGGCTGCCTAACAGCTCAAGGGAGTAGCTAGACTCTGGTTTGATCAGTGGAAAGGCGGCAGGGTAGAAGGGCGCCAGCTTTGAGTTGGGCAGTGTTTGAGGAGGCCTTTCTGGGATAATACTTTCCTAGAGAGACGAGGCAGGCTAAGGTGAGAGAATTTCTGAATCTGAAGCAGGAGAATATGAGTGCATGACAGTATAGCCTCATGTTTACTCAGCTATCCCATTATGCTCCAACTATGGTGGAAGACATGCATACTAGGATAGACCTGTTCGTGTCAGGACTCTCTTGGATGACTAAGAGAAAGGGCAGAAATGCTATGTTGATTGGGAATATGGACATAGTACATTTGATGACTTATGTGCAGCAGGTAGAAGAGGAGAAAATGCAGGATAGGGAAGAGTTCAGGAATAAGAGGGCCAAGACATAAGGCCAGGAAACGGGTAAGAGAGGGGCTGGAGATGGAAATCACTCATCTTTTCAGCCTAAGATATCCGTACCAACACCTTTATCTGCTAGTGTACCTGCACTGAGGGTCAAGAATGAGTAGGGATCACAGAACCACAGGTTCTCGGGTAGCCAGTCGTAGGGTAGCATAGCTCAAGGATCGAGTCGTTATCCGATTTCTGGTAAGTGTGGCAGATCTCATCCAGGACAGTGTCTTATGGGCACAACTGGTTGTTTCAAATGTGGTAAAGTAGGACACTTCTTGAAATATTGTCCTATGGGGAGGTGGAGCATGAGAGATAACAGATCACAATCAGTGTCTTCAGCACCACAGGGTAAGCCAATTCAGAGGGGCACTACATTAGGAGAAAGCAAGGGCACAAACCGCTTATATGCCATGGTTACCAGATAGGAGCAGGAGCACTCACCATATAAGGATGCTGGTATGCTTGAAATCATTACTCATGATGTCTATGCATTGTTAGACCCAGGTGCCACATTGTCATTTGTGACCCTTATGTAGTTATGAAGTTTGGGGTCAATCCAGAATGCCTTCTTGAGCCTTTTAATGTTTCTACTCCTACTGGGGAGTTTATCTTAGCCCAAAGAATTTATAAGGGTTGCCCAGTATTAGTTTATCATAAGAAAATCATAGCTGATTTGGTTAAGCTAGACATGGTAGATTTCGATGTCATACTGGGCATGGATTGGCTTCATGCCGGTTATGCTTCCATAGATTACAGAATAAAAATAGTCAAATTTCAATTTCCTAATGAACTAGTTTTAGAATGGAGGGGTAGATCAGTTTTTCTTAAGGGTCAATTTGTATCAAATCTCAAAGCCATAAAGTTAATTTCCAAAGGGTGCATATACCACCTAGTCAGAGTTCAGGATTCTCGTGCTGAGGCACTAGCTCTCCAGTTTGTCACAGTTGTGAATGAGTTTCCAGAAGTTTTTCCTGAGGATCTTCCCGAAGTCCCTCCGGATAGGGAGATCGACTTTGGGATAGATACCCTCTCAGATACACAGCCCATATCTATTCCTCCATATCAAATAGCTCTTTCGGAGTTAAAAGAGTTAAAGTTGCCGCTGAAAGATCTTTTAGATAAGGGTTTCATTAGACCAAGTGTCTCACCTTGGGGTGCTCCAGTCCTCTTCGTGCGCAAAAAGGATGGTTCTTTTAGAATGTGCATAGGTTACCGTCAGTTGAATAAGGTCACCATCAAGAATAAATATCCTCTTCCCAGAATTGTTGACATATTCGACCATCTCCAGGGTACTGCTTGTTTCTCCAAAATAGACCTCAGGTTTGGGTATCATCAGCATAAAGTTAGGAAAATAGACATTTCTAAGAAAGCTTTCAGAACCCGCTATGGTTATTTTGAGTTTTTGGTCATGTCATTTGGACTGACAAATGCACCAGCAGCATTCATGGATCTTATGAACAGGGTATTGAGGCCGTAACTAGATATATTCATCATTGTGTTTTAGATAACATCTTGATCTATTCTCATAACAAGGAGGACCATGATGCCCATCTCAGAATTATCCTTCAGACCCTTAAGGATCAGCAGCTTTATGCAAAATTTTACAAGTGTGAGTTTTGGTTGGCATCTATGGCATTTTTGGGGCAAATAGTATCTGGTGAAGGTATTCAAGTTGATTTCCAAAAGATTGAGGCAGTAAAGAATTGGCCAAGACCCACAACCCCAACAGAGATAAGGAGTTTCTTGGGCTTGGTGGGGTACTACAGACGGTTCGATAGGGGGATTTTCTTCTATCTCAGCTCCTTTGACTAAACTCACCAGAAGAAAGTTAAGTTCAAATGGTCAGAAGCGTATGAGAAGAGTTTCCAAGAGCTGAAAACCAGGCTGACCACAAACCCGGTCTTATCCCTACCCGAAGGAGTTGATGACTTTGTAGTATATTGTGATGCTTCCAGAGTTGGGTTGGGATGTGTAATGATGCAGAGAGGCAAGGTGATAGCATATGCCTCCAGAAAGATTAAGACTCATGAGAAGAACTACCCAACTTATGATATTTAGGTTGTTGCTATAGTATTCGCTCTAAAAATCTGGAGACACTATCTTTATAGTGGGCACGTAGATGTATTTACGGGCCACAAGAGCTATATTCGTCCAGAAGGAGCTGAATTTGAGGCAGAGGAGATGGTTGGAGCTATTACAAGATTAGTACATAAGCATCCTCTACCACCCAGGTAAAGCTAACGTGGTTGCTGATGCTCTTAGCAAGTTGACCATGGGGAGCATTGCTCACATAGAAGATGAAAATAAAGAATTAGCTAAAGAGGTGCACATACTAGCCCATTTGGGGGTGCAGATTGAAGATTCCGACGAAGGTGGTGCCATTATCAGGAATAGAGAAGAGTCATCATTAGTGGTGGAGGTGAAAGAAAAGCAGGACAAGGATCCTATCATCCTTCAGTTAAAAGAAGATGTTCAGAAATAGAAGGTATTAGTGTTTGCAAAAAGGGGAGATGGGGTCCTGTGATACCAGGGCAGGTTGTATGTGCTAAGTGTTGATGGCCTTAGAGATAGGATCCTATCTAAAGCTCATAATTCTAGATACTCTATTCACCCTGGTGCAACAAAGATGTATAGTGATTTACGAGAAATCTATTGGTGGGGTGGCATGAAGAAGGACATTGCAGAGTCCGTGTCTAGATATCCGAATTGACAGCAGGTTAAGGTAGAGCACCAAAGGCCTTGTGGTGTGGCCCTGAACAATGAAATTCCAGAAGAGAAGTGGGAGATGGTTAGCATGGACTTAGTAACAGGCTTACCTCGATCCCATTGATAGCATAATTCACTATGGGTCATAATAGACAGAATGACCAAGTCAGGTCACTTTTTACCTGTCAAGACGACTGACACAGCTGAGGATTGTGCCAGACTTTATCTTAAGAAGATTTTTAGACTGCATGGGGTCCCTATATCCATCATTTCAAATAGAGGAGCTCAATTCATAGCATAATTTTGGAAATCCATTCTGAAAGGGCTTGGTACAAAGGTGAATCTTAGTATAGCTTTCCATCCACAGACAGACGGGCAAGCGGAGCGAACCATACAGACCCTTAAGGATATGTTGAGGGTGTGTGTGATAGACTTTAAAGGTAACTAGGATGATCACTTACCCTTGATTGAGTTTTCCTATAATAACAGTTTCTAGGCTAGCATACAGATGGCACCGTATGAGGCCCTTTATGGGAGAAGGTGTAGATCACCCATTGGGTGGTTTGAAGTTGGTGAGGGAGGATTGATAGGACCTGACCTAGTCCACCAGGCTATGGAGAAGGTGAAGGTTATACAAGAAAGGCTAAAGACATCCCAGAGTCGGCAGAATCTTACACTAATGTTAGGAGGAAAGGTTTGGAATTTGAGGTAGGTGATTGGGTGTACCTAAAGGTATCGCTTGTTAAAGGGGTTATGAGATTCCGGAAAAAGGGGAAGCTCAGTTCGCGATATATTGGTCCTTACCAAATTTTAAGGAGAGTTGGTAGTGTTGCTTAGGAGTTGGAGTTAGCCGTAGAGTTAAGTGTTATACATCTGGTATTTCATATCTCCATTCTTAAGAAATGCTTAGAAGATCCCTCTCTAGTTGTCCCCGTTGAAAGTGTTGGGATTAAAGAAAATTTGTCTTATGAAGAAGTCCCGATGCAAATACTAGACCGACAAGTTCGCAAATTAAGGACCAAGGAGATTGCTTCGGTAAAAGTATTGTGTAGAAACCAAGTGTTGGAAGAAGCCACATGGGAAGCAAAGGAGGATATGAAGGCCAAGTACCCACACTTGTTCGTTAGCCTAAATGAGGACCTTGAAGGTAAATTTTCTTGATTGATCTCGAAGACTTACGTTTGTTTAAGTTCAGTAATTTTGTTGTCTTGAGCTACAAATTTTCAAATCATTATTTTTCGAGGACGAATGATCCCATGGGAGAGATATTGTGACACTCAATAAAATTACCAAAATACCCCCAGAAAGGAACCATGCACGTAATGTGCCTTCTCATGCTCCGTTAGTAAATCCAAGATCAGATTTGCAATCAACGCAAAAAATTGAGTGAGAAAATAGTCTCGACTCAATTTTAAAGCAACCGAGTCAAAATAAAATTGTTGCTAATTAATTTCTAGACAGTGAGGGTCTACGCCCAGGGCGTAATGTGCCTGGGACACGGAGCAACAGTTAGCATTTTTTAGTTCTCGATGGTAAGTTGGAATTTGTGAAAAAGGTGAAATGCACATGTCTGCGCCCCTGGCGCGACAGGACATGTTGTATCAAACAGAAAACTTTTTCTTTTGTTTAAGGAGGGGTAGTTTTGACTTTTTCCACCCTCCTTAAACCTTAATTAGTCGATTTTAACCCAATTAATTCATCAAAATATCTTACTTCTTCATTAATGTTAGAATAGTTTCAAGAAATCAAAGCATAGAATCAAGAACCTAGCTAGGGCTTCATGAATCTCTTCAATCCTTCCAAGAATTCGAATTCTCACATATGCAAGGCTCTCCTAAAATTATTTTACTAATCATTTAGTAACTTAAGTACTAGCTTTCACCCAAGATTCCAATTACAAGTTGAGAGTAAAGTTCCCTGTATTTCTTATAAGTTTATTAAAGTAATGTTCATGCATAAATTCTTGATAAGTATCATGACTCGTGTTGGTTTTACAAGTGATTCAAGATATTGAAACCAGATTTATAACTATGGATGAAATTATAAGAACTCTTTGATGTATTTCATGAAAAGTTTTAAAGTTTGCAGTTTTGAGTAAGTTTATGAAGTATTTGAAGTTCTTGATTTTGCAAGATATGTGAAAAATAAAGACTATGTTGAAATAGCTTGCATTGATACAACTTTCAGACAAAGAAAGGAGTTAAGTCAAGCAAATGTTTAAGAAAAGCTAAAGATCAAAGATATATTTTGAGAACTCTTATTCTTTAAGTTATGAGCGATATATAAGTTATTTTAGGAGTAGTATTGAGCATCGATATGAGTGAGAGTAGAAATAATAACTTGAACTCATAAACTACGTAGCCAGCGTAGGATAGGATTGTACCAAGGTACATCTCCTCACTTGCTACTGAGATGGCCCAGTTTTGGGATGGACCCACTCCCCTAATTTTTCGTCCCCTACCTTGGTGAAGTACGAGACGACTCTGGCAGCGTGGGCAATACGTCGTATCACCACGAAGCTTATAGTGGTGGTTGTCGGTTAGAAAAACTACCCAAGTTAAAGCAAGTTAAGTTTTACATACAGATTTTCAAAATGTTTATTTTCAGTATACAGATTACTTATACTTATGTTATTTTATTTTGAGATATTATTTATGTACTTTGAGAAATATTGCATTACTTGAGTTCCTGTTTTGGCCATTTTAAATATTGTACATTCCACGTACTGATGTTCCTAGGATTTGCATCGTTTTATGATTCAGACACAGGTGACAGAGCCCCTCAGCAGCCACTTCGTTGAGGATTAGACATCATCCAGCTATCGATGAGGCCTTTTCTCAATCAGAGGCTTGGAGTCTTTAATTGTGTTCTCTTTCTAGCATTTTTTTTCAGTTGTGACTACCATGGGCCTGTCCCGATAGTCATTTCAAACTATTCTAATAGAGGTTCCATAGACTGTGTGTCAAGTACTTCAGTTTTTGCTTATTTCAGTTATTGTTGAGATGTTTCTCATTTCAGTTTATTCAGACAATTTG
>JAPFFP010044232.1:0-12577 GCA_026153255.1 Solanum medicagineum
TATGGTGTTAGTCAGTATGCATTGAATTTCAATTGTGAGAGTGAGAATGCTTCCTCAGTCCCTGAATTCTAAATGCTTTTGAGTAAGTGCGAGGGACTTCTTTCCAGTAAGGGCATTTGCACTACTTGAGTAGCATATGACTATACCAGCGATTGTGGATGGTTGATGATCCCTAGCTTGCCATAGTTGGATTGCCAGGTATCTCATTATGTACTTGTTTGCTTAATAACTTTGCAATCCTGTTTTGAAAATAATAGTTGGGTATGTGAATCAAAGGAGTTGTGGTATATGCCATTAGTATAACTGCTATGTATTTCTCTTTATCTGTGTACGAGTCGTCGCTTGAGGACAAGCAATAGTTCTAAGTTGAGGGTGTTGATATGTTGTCAAAATACAGCATATTTGATGCCTAAAACAAGGGATTTTGTGAGTTCTTAATGCGAATTTTTATGGTTTTTATATGTTGTTGTGTTTTTCTTGCAGAAAAGTTAGGTTGACATGATTTTGAAGAAAAGTTGCAGATTTTGCTGAATCTTAGGACATACAAGCACACTTACGAGTCAAAGCTACGAGTCGTAGGGTATGTCATAGTAAGAATCAGAGACCAAAAATATTTAGAAATCTGCTAAGTGCAGGTCACCCTTACAAGGCCATCCTATGAGTCGTAAGTTTCACTACGACTCGTACCGATAGACTCATAGCAGGAATTAGAGAGCCAATATGTTGGACTAAAAACTGAAGACCAAGACTATGAGAGGAACATACAAGTCGTAGCTCAAGCAATGACTCATACCTATAAGTCGTACTAGTCTAGTCCAAGATGCCAAGAACCTTATACGAGACACCAACTATAACTCGTAGGATAACCTACGAGTCATACCTGCAAGACTTATCAGCTGCAAGCTATCTTTTCTGTATAAATTATAGGGTTATTAATAAATACTATATATAGTTTAAGTTAGTTTTTTAGAGAGAGGGGGACTAGGAGACATTGGAGAATCACCTTTTTAATCTTTCTTAGTTTTTTAGGGTAGTTTATTGTTCTCTCTTGGGAAACCCATTTTAGGGATTGCAAATCTTGCCTTGTACTCATTGTTGATCAATCAAGTTTGTGGGTTTGCAACTTGTGGTGCCTATTTTCTTCATTGTTATTGGTAAAACTCTCATTTATGTCTTGTATGTGCATTTTTGCTTGTTTTGCCTTAGCATGAGTAGCTAAGCACCCACAACTTGGGGTTGTGGGAAACATAGGTAGTTGACTTGAGATAACCTAGGTTTATTGCAAATCTATGATTGGGGTTTGCATGTATTATCTATTTCCCTTCATTATGATTGATGTTTGGTTGTGGCCAACATCAAACCCCGCCTACTATCACGATCCCGATCAAGGTAGTGACGAATAGGAACAAGGAAGTAGATGATAGGATTCGATCGATTTTTTCTCGTCTAATCAACCAAACCTGACCAAGGGGAGGTTGACTGGGACAATTGGTAACAGTTATTTGGCACACCATGGTTGACGACCAAGTTCCATGGCGAAATTCGACCTTCACCTTCACAACAAAAGGGCTGGAAGAACCTAAGTTACCGTCCTGCATGCTAATCTTCAATTGTGGTTATGTTACCTAGGGTAATCGAGTCAAAGAACCATGGCGAACATAATTCCCAAGTTGTCCCTAAAATTGAGTGTTTTTCCACGTAGTAGTATAGTCATAATTTTACTTTTTTTTTTAATCACAACCCCCCCCCCCCATTTAGAGATTTTAGTTATTGATGCTTGAAACGATTAGTAGTCAAGTCTTGTTGTCAAGCCCGATATTCCTTGTGGATTCGACCCTGACCTTTGGTTAGGTTAATTGCTGACAACGATAATTTTCTTATTGGAGCATGAACATCAGGACGATGAATAATATTGTTGTCACTATAACATAGAATCTAATGTAACCCTCCACATTGGAGGGGGAGACTATATACAAGGTAGAACTCCATCAAATTCTTTTTTTTGGCCTTAACATTAGGGCCATATGTGGATCCAATAGCCTATCCAAAAAGGCAACCTATGGTAGTAACATAGTTATGAGACTAGGAGCTTTTATTAGGGACTCTTTAGGTGAAGTCCCCACCCAAAGCATCATTTGGTGCTAAGCCAAAGTCCTACAGAATAATACCACATTAAAGTAATCATTCATGGACTTTAAGTTCAATTGAATTAACAAAATTCATAGAGTAGCCATGAACCTTAAAGATTCAAAATGTGAGAATTGTCTTTATCACATAGGGAATTCATCATCTAGGTAAGAAAACCTTCCACCAATCATTCATTTAGTCATAAAAAAGGGGCTTCCATAATGACATTTATAACTTTCATAATCCTTTAGTTAAAGCTCTTATCATTCTAAAACATATTTCATTGGGACATAGAGTAAAACTAGGTGGGTTCAAGCATTTAAACTTTACAACATGTAATACAAGATTAGGCATAAATCTCATGAAATTCATCAATTAGGATTGTTCATAAAATAATCCACCATGAATTTTCGAGACCCTAGGTAGCTTGTCACAATACACCTCATAATATCATCAATTTCTCATAATGAAACATCAATTCATAGCAGAACATATCATATGGAAATGGATAAAAATCATGATACATGCATTATAAGTAATACCACAAAACCCATGAAAATTTCGCAGCTTGAAACTAGAAGAATAGGTTGAAGTTTCTTGCGATCCATGGGTGGAAGGTACCTATAGATGAAACCCCATACCTTGAGTGGGAATCGATGGAAGAAACTTGAGCTTGGAGAAGAAATCTGAAAACTGTGGTTCTTGCCTTCAAAGAGCCATGAGAGAAATTGGGAGTTTGGATTCGAAATATTTTGGGCAAATGATTTGGAATGAAAAGGATAGGGGTAGTATAATAATGATATAGGTAGTTTTAGAAGTCAGAACGATATAGTTTAGGACTTAGGATGCAAGAAAAAGTCAGAAATATCCTTCAATAAAAACTATCAAGGGAAATCACAAGCCCAGTATATGGGTTGTAGACCTATCTATAGCTCATAGATAAGGGCTTTCATCCTAGTTATACCCCAAAACTTTAGAAACCTGAAACTTGGATCTCAAGCTACGAACCCTTATCTATATCTAGCCTTTAGTACCTTATACAAGTCCTAGATACCGCTCAAAGGTTCACCCAACACTTAGAAAAATTTTACATCTTAGAATCCAAACGAAGGAACCTATTTACAAATCGTCAGCCAAACAATGACTAGTAAGTGATCTTGTCCTATGGAAACCAATTACACCCTTCTCTAAACCTCATCATGACCTATCCGTTACTCGTCGACGCTTTTATGGTTCGTAAAGACCCTTCGCACATTCAACTCCTACTTTACAACTTTTACCAAGTCTCTGTGTCATCCATAAAGCCTATCTACGGCTCACAAACCCAACCATGGGTCGCAAATAGTGCTCGTATCTCACCATACCAAAAACTAGACTTGTACTTATTTTCCATAATTCGACCTTTTAACATATGGGGTATTATAATATCTCTTCATTAGGAACATTCATCCTCGAATGAGATAGAAGCAAGCTTGAATAAGGTTAAATAGACACTAGCAACCCAACATGAATGCAATATGCAACTTAAAACATCATTTTCATTAAAAATTTCAAACTCATGCATTAATTAACATTCAAAAATAGTCTCATGAGTATGCATGCATATATCATGGCATGAAAGACTGAATGCAAGAATTTGGGGTCTCTGAACTAGTATAACTTAATAAATTAGGTTTGTGTATAGTGGAAAATATAGGGATATCATTTCATCATGTCTGCCTCCACTTCCCATATAGCACTCTCAACTTGTTGATTCCTCCAAAGGACTATGATGGATGCAACTTCGTTGTTTCTCAACCTCTTCACTTGTCGGTCCAAAATCTCAACTGGAACCTCTTCATAGGTGTAAAGTCCTAGATCTTAAGCTAAGACCCAAGTCAATTCCCATACGACTATTGTCATGACCCAAAATTGGATCACAATTAAAGGAAAATAATATAAAGCGGAAACAAACTTATATAACATAAGAACTCTCCCAAAACCATGAGTCATGAGTACAAGAGCATCTAAAGTAATACAGAAGTGTCAATACACATATCTCAAACGAAATACAAGGTTGTCCCAAAGTATTTGATACAAGTCAGAAAGAGAAAATAAAGAAAATCCCAAAGGTCCACGGTGACTCAAAGATTGAGTCTCACTGGAAGGATCTGGATAGATGCGGCGAAGATCAACAAGGGTGAATCAGCTTTCCTGTGTGGATCTCTATGCCCGATTTACATGGATAAAACAGAGTAGGAGTGAGTACACCGAAATGTACCCAATAGGTTCAATCGACTAACAAGCATGTAATAACAAAGAATCCTATCCCTGCATCCAGGTTAGTTAGTACACAATAAAATATATAAAACAGTAAGGAGCAAAGATATCCTCAAGAACCCATAATGCCATATAACCATAATGTGAATATGAAGCACAACTAATCAGTCCAAAATACCAAGTGTATCACAACCTTGCCACCTACTCGTGGTCACGGTAAAATCAGAATGTCAAAACCTTGCCACCTGCCTATGATCAATGTCATAATACCAAGTCCTTACCACCTTGCCATGGTTAAGGTATATAAAGTATGCATCTCACCCTTGCCCCCTTCACTGGTCAAGGGGGTGGTACCAATGTAAATCATAATGCCCTTGCCTCCTACCGGGGTCAAGGGATGATACAAGCAACAAATAATAGACGTAAATAAATAGTGCAACCTAAGTATGCATGTAAACATGGAAAATAACATTAAAATAGGACCGATGCATGAAACTAATAATAATCATATGTACTTGAAGAGTAATATCAAGTGTCACAACTAATGCCCAAATTGTCATCAAGTTGAGATCATCTTAATTATATCAACAGTCAAGAGTGTCAAAATCATCGGACCTTGCTCATCCCAAGTATGCTAGAACATCAATAATCGGACCTTACTCATCCCAATAATACAAGTATAACAATAATACCGGACCTTACTCATCCAAATTATAAAAGAATATCAGTGATACCATACCTAACTCATGCCAATTAGTCTCACAAGTCTCACTTAGTCACATTTGATCTCAAGTCATCATCATTTTATCATATTTCATCTCAGTTCATCAATAGGATCAAAATTATACCACAATTTGACTCAACTAGAATAACTCTTCCATCATTATCCCAACACATCAACTAAATTTCTCAATCATCCGTCTAAATCCCACAATTACAACATAAACATAACCAATAACTCAAATCCAATACTAAAAGGTTAGTTGAACCTACCTCGATGTCGAAATCGTACTTGGACAAGCTTTCGATCAACTCAAGTCTCCAAATGATCTCCAGATCGATCAATTACTATCAACAATAGATACTACTCATCAAGAAAAGCATTTTGATACACATATCGGCATAAATTAGGCTTTAGCGAAGATTAGTCAAATTTAGGGATAAAATTTGAAGTTCCCAAATCTAAAAAATAACTTTAAAACCAAGTTCTACACAAAAAACATGAGTTCATGGGTGAAAATCCCATCAAACTCAAGCTTAAATCGAATGAGAAATTAGCAGTTAAAGTTTGAAAGTCATGGGTCTGACCCTCCGCGATCACGTGGAGAGAGGTATGAACATTGAGGTTTGGGATACCTACATCAGATATCAGCAAAAACCAATAATACCAAGTCTAATTCCCTACTCGGAATGGACCCCCGAAACTCATCCGAACTCAAAATTTCACACACCAAGCATGTATCCATACCAAAAATAGTGATACAGACTTAACGAAATCATTAGAAATTAGTTTCATGGCCTCCTCCCCACATTTACCAACGTAAGTCGATAAAACTAGTTTAAAACTCAAAATACCAAAACCGCCCTTGAAAACTCAAAAAAAATTATGAGACCATTTCTAGTGTTAGTTTCACTATCCAGAACTAGTGGAATTGTTGGAATTTCGATTTGAGCTTTCGAACTTTAGATGTTGACCAAAGTCAAACTTCAGTTTTGAAAATGACTAAAATCACAACTTTGGTCCTAAAAACCTCATTTTAACTCTGAATTTAGTTTTGTAACATCTCATAGTTCAGTTTTGACATTTCGAAGCTAATCAAATAGACGGAACTCCGATCTGACACTCAAAACTCAGAATGGCACAAAAACTCACTTTTTCAATAACTTAAGCTTCAAAAATGCCAAAACTTATATTTTCAACTTTTAAAACTCAGGATTTCATTTCCAACCACACCGATAGTTCAACCTAGGCCTAAAGCAACTTACAAAAAGGTAAATAGTAATTTTTATAGATAAAGACAAAAATGACCAATCAGGTCATTACATCATTCACCACTAACAATAATGTTCATCCTCGAACATAAAGGAAAACGAAGTACCTGAAGCCTTGAAAAGCCTGGGATATCTCGCCCGCATGTCAGACTCGAAGTCCTAAGTAGCCTCATCAATAGAAAGGTGCCACCACTAAACCTTCAAAGAGGATATAGCTTTAGACTCAACCTCTGGACCTTTCTGTCCAATATAACTATAAGCTCCTCCCCGAAGGAAAAATCTGGACCCAATTCAATAGAATCATAAGAAATCACATGGGACTCACATGGATGTACCAACGGAGCATAGAAACGTGAAAAATAGGATTAACAAAAGATAATCTTGGTGGTAAAGTGAAATATAGGCTACCTCACCAACTCTCCTCAAAATCCTAAAAGGAGCAACGAATCTGGGACTAAGCTTGCGCATGTTCCCGAATCTCATCACAACCTTCATGTGTGAAACTTTTAGCCAAACACTATTACTAATATAGAACTCAAGAGGCCTAACCCTCCTATTAGGATAACTCTTCTGCTGACTCTGGGCTTTTAAAAGTCTACTCTGAATCAGTCGGACTTGGTCTATAGAATTCAAAAATAAATCTACACCCAATGCCTTGATTGAACCAAAACAAAACCATATGATCAGTGTCTACACATTCGGCCATACAAGGCCTCAAATGGTGCCATCTGGATGCTGGAATGGTAACTTTCGTTATATGCAAACTCTGCTAACGGTAAGTGCTAGTTCCATCTGTCCCCAAAATGAACAACACAGACCCTAAATATGTCCTCCAACACCTGAATGGTACGTTCTGACTGACCATCAGTCTAAGGGTGAAAAGCTGAACTTAAATCCACTCTAGCACCTAAACTATGTTGTAGAGCCCGCCAAAAGTGAGAAGTAAATATAGACCATCTGTCTAATACTATAGACATTGGCAAACCATACAACATGAACATGTCCCAAAGATATAACCTAGCAAACTACTCCGCATAATACCAGTCTTCACCAGTGAGAAGTGTGCCGACCTGGTCATGTCACGACCCAAGCCTAGGACCTAAACGTGACACAATGAATGGGAACCTGAAGGGACCCCAAACAAGCCTCTTAGCATATCAATCACACATCCTTGGTCGCAGAAGCAAAATAAACATCATATGATAGAATAACAGAAGTGGTACTAAGGGAAATCTTGCAGTTCATAAAAGCATAAAGTGTCAAGCTCATAGCATAAGTACATCATGATATCCAACAACACCTCTAACATGGAATGGAGCGGAGGCCAAGACACTCTTTGGCCCTTAAAATAATAAGTGTTCAACATAAAGAAGTATCAAAATAGCAAGAATAATATAGATAGTGTCTTCTGACTTGAAGACTCACCAAAGCTTATCTCCGAAGTATTAACTAGCCACGTGGAGGATGATCAAAAGGTGCACCGGTCCCTACATGGTAATATTATATAGGCATAGAGTATGTGTTAGTACGTTTGCATGTACTAAGTATGTGGGATGCAATGCAACAAGAAATAAGCTAATATAGTTAAAATGCATAATCATAGGCAATGGATATATAAAATCTCAACATGGCATGCATGATCAATGCTTGTAGTAAAATATGCTTGTAAAACCTTCAACATGCATAGTACATGATACACGTGTGGGAAGAGATCTTAACCAACATAGACCAATCGAGCTACTACTTGGAATCCAAGAAATGTCACCCCCTTGGTAAGATGATTGAGGCATGTCACCCCCTCAACAAGGTGTGGTCTACTTGACATGGTATCCATACAATGAAGAATCTGAGGTATGTCACCCCCTTATCAAGGTGATCAAGGCATGTAACCCCCTCGACAAGGTATGGTATAACTAGATAGATCCACTAGAATCCATAAGAGAGATCATGTATAATCCTATGGTGGCACATAGTTTAGAGACTAAAACTTTATATAAGGACCCCTTGAGTTGAGCCCACATCTTAAGCCTCATTCGGTGCTAAGTCTAATCCCACGGAATACTTGAAATAATCATACTTTAGTCATAACATGAATAATTTGTAAGAGACATGATAACATGACTTGAGTAGCTCATAAACATGCTTGACCTGTAGTAGTAAGCCTAACTTGAACATGAGAACAGATGAAAATCATTCATGATCCCTTGCTTTAACATGAATGCTCTAAGAGGTAAAAATCTTAAAATAGGGCTTAACTTGATACTTGTAAAATCATAGGTGCTTTTCATGAATTGAATACATACTTGAAAGACCTTAATCATCATATAGTTACTTGACTTGTAAATCATGTAATATATCTTCACTAACTTGAGAATTCTTGACTTGACATGACATTTTATCAAACACTTGGTGAGTGAAATAAGATGAGAAAACTTAATGCAAATCAACCCACCAATATATAGTAAAGCAAATATGTAGGGTACCTTGAAATCCATCATCAAAACTCATAATAGATGATAGCTTCATAGCTCAAAACATGCATAGTCTTAATAGACAAAAACCAATTCATGGGATAGGCTTGAAATAGATAGTCATGCATAATCAATCAATATTTCATAAAACCCCAACATAATTTATATTCACAATCCATAATAAGAGTACCCATAGATAATACAACTTGAAAACATGCAATTTTCATAAAAAGGAAGATTGGGCTCATGGGTGAAAGGACCCAATGGATGAAACCCACATACCTCAAACTTGGGTTTTCTTGAGAAGAGCTTGAAGGAAACATAGAGCTTGAAGTGAATCCTTGAGTTCCAAAGTTAAGATTGAAATCCTTGAATTTGGAATGAGATATTTGGTTAAGTCTTGAGAGGCTTTTGTGAGGGTTTTGAGTGATATAGAGTTGAAAAATGGCTAATTATAGGTGTTCACGTTTTAGTGGGCATAGGGCTGTGACACCAATGCCCATGGGCGCATAAGAAAAACTAAGAAAAATTTTATAGTGGTCTGCGTCTGTTCTGCGACACAGATCCAATGCGAAGAAGAAAATGTGTTGTTGCGCGCCCCTAGCGCATCACAGCCACGGCGCGGTTCCTCTCTTGAAATCATAAATTAGCGAAACAAGATCCTCTAAAATTCAGGTTATACCCATCTCCCACTCAAATTTTTCCCCCTGATCTAGAACATGAAGTCAGATTTTTGAAATCACGCACAGATTTAGAGATATATGGAAATTACGATTATGGGGCTTTCTGAAGCACATGTAGGACGTTTCAATATCTCCCCATTGGGAACAATCGTCCCCCAATGTCTAAGAAACATGCATGAGAGAAGTAATCATGAAGATCTCAGCCCGACATGAATGCAACAAATGCCCTTAAATATCATTTTCAAAAATCTCAACATGAATGTAAAAAATCACCAAAAACTTGTTATCATAAACATAAATGCATACAAGATGACATGAGGGCTGAAACTTAAGACTTGAAATCATATATGGGACTTAATTTATTATGTTAGGCTTGACCAGAGTGAAATAGGTACGGGTATCACTTCCTCATATCCGTTTTTGGCTTCCCAAGTGGCACTTTCAATTTGTTGATTCCTCCAAAGGATCTTGACGGATACTATATCTTTGTTCCTAAACTTTTACTTGTCTATCCAATATCTTAACTGGGAACCTCCTCATAAGTCAAGTTATTCTCCACAACTCCCACAACCTCCATGGGCACTATGGCACTTGGGTCACCAAAACATCTCCTCGACATAGACACATAGAAGACCGGATGAACCATATTTATAACCATGGGCAACTCTAATTCATATGCAACCTTACCAAATCTCCTCGAAATTCTATATGGCCCTACAAACCTTGGGCTCTATTTACCTTTCTTGCCAAATCGAACCATACCCTTCTTGGGTGAGACCTTTAAGTAAACCTAATCACCAATCTTAAACTCAAGTTCTCTCCTTCTCATATCGGAATATGACTTTTGCCTACTTTGAGCCTTCCCAAATCTCTCTCTTGTCAACCTCATCTCCTCCAAAACATCCATAACCAAATTTGGTACTAGCAAGGCCATCACACCAACCTCACCAAGATACCTCCCTATAGTCTCTATCTAATCCCATGGAATTGTAAAGATTAGAAAAGGATGAATCGTGAGCCTCTTTCAAAATCAACTCCCTCAAGTCATCAATATTAGGCACACACAACCTGCCTTGGTACCTATGGGTAACATCTCACCCTTGGAGAAAACCCTCACTTTACCATCCTTTACCAAGGCCTCCAACTCTAATAAAGCGGGATCAAGGTCTTGTTTCAACTTGACTTCCTCAATCAAAGAAGACTTAGAACCATCAACCACCACTACACCACCTTTATCAACTTCATCCAACCTAACCCCCAATCTAGCCAATTGGTGGACCTCTCTAGCCACCTCCTTGACATCATCCTCAACATAAGCTAGACTACCCATGGACACTCTACATAGAGCATCGGCCACAACATTAGCTTTGTCGGGGTGATAATGAACACTCATATCATAATCTTTAAGGAGCTCTAACCACCTTCACTGTCTCAAGTTAAGATTTTTTTGGATGAACACATATTGGAGACTTTTATGGTAGGTAAACACATCAACATAAACCCCATACCAGTAGTGATGCCAAATCTTTAAAGCAAATACCACGGCCGCCAATTCAAGATCATAGGTGGGATAATTCTTCTCATGCATCTTAAGTTGCCTAAAGGCATATGCTATCACCTTACCATTTTGCCTCAAAGCACATCCCAAAACAAATTGTTGAGGCATTACAATATACCACGAATCCTTCTAACCTTTCCGGTAGAGCCAAGATAGGAGTGGAGAAACGCTTATCTTTCAAAGTTTGAAAACTTTTCTGACATTCATCAGTTCACACGAATTTTGCCTTCTTTTGGGTCAACTTAGCCATAGGAGAAGCAATAGAAGAAAAGCCATTAACAAACATCCGGTAATAACCCGCCAAACCCAAGAAACTTCTAATGTCACATGGATGCAAAGGTCTTGGCTAATTTCTTATTACCTCTGTCTTCTTAGGATACACCTTAATTCCATTACCCTACACCTCATACACTAGAAAAACAACCTCTTTCAATCAAAAATCACAATTTTCATATTTTGCATACAACTTCTCCTCTCAAGATTTGCAACACCACCCTCCAGTGATTCACATGCTCCTCCTTACTATGGGAATAAATTAAGATATCATTAATAAAGACCACCACAAACATGCCAAGGTAGGGTTTAAAGACCCTATTCATGAGATCCATAAGTATAACTGGTGCATTAGTCAACCCAAAGGACATAACCATAAACTCAAAGTGCCTATACCTAGTACGGAAAGCTATCTTGAGAATATTACACTCCCTCACTTTCACTTGGTGATACCCAAACCGAAGATCAATCTTAGAAAAGTGACTAGCTCCTTGAAGTTGATAAAAAAGGTCATTAATCCTTGGTAGAGGGTACATGTTCTTTATAGTAACCCTATTAAGTTTCCAGTACTCAATGCACATTCTAAGAGAACCATCCATTTTTTTCACAAACCATACCAATGCACCCCAAGGTGACTTACTAGGCCTTATGAAACCCTTTTCCAACAAAACCCTCAATTGCTCCTTTAACTCCTTCAATTCCGACGGGGCCATACAGTAAGGGGGAATAGAAATGGGTTAAGTATCGAGAAGAAGGTCTATACTAAAGTCAATTTCCCTTTCAGGAGGAACATCGAGAACCTCATCTGGAAAGATATCAAGAAAGTCATTAACTACCGGAACCGACTCAAAAGAAAGGACTTTAGACTCCACTTCCCTAACCCTCACAAGATGATAAAGGCAACCCTCAGAAATAAGCTTTTGGGCTTTGAGTTGAACGGTTACAACCTTGGCCAATAGCCATAGCGCATTACGACTCTCCGCATTTAACATGTCACTGTTGGGAAGTTGACCCTCAAGTGAGAGATGGTCACCGTCCTATCCACCATTCTGAATGACTTGACACATATTGTGAAACGTAATGGTTAGGAATCAGTGATAAGCCTTAGATGACTTAGTTCTACCGCACGACATAGATCATGAAGAAGTGAAATATTTCCTAAAACACCTTATAGCCTCCCATTCATAGTTGTGTCGCGCTTCACAACCATGAAT
>JAPFFP010044233.1:0-12576 GCA_026153255.1 Solanum medicagineum
GCAGCGGTGACCTTGTCGGCCCGCATATATATATATATATATATGTGTGTGTGTGTGTGTGTGTGTGTGTGTGTGTGTGTGTGTGTGTGTGTATAGATGTTTGTGATATGCTGGGATAATTGTTTGCAGGTTCAGTTAGTCAGTAAAACAGAGAAAACTCTGCCAAAATTTTGATAAATTTCTTAGCTAATATAATTGGAAATCTGGTTTGGTGTTATTTGGGTGCCCAATCGGCACTAATCACGACCCCTGGGTTGGGTCGTGACACATTGTTGCCACAGTTGCTCTGTACTTGCCAGGTCGGGAACGAATCGAATCCACTGGAGACCCCAACAAATCAAACAAGTCCTCTATTATTTTAGGGACTATATTATGAGGGTATCTCAATATGATGGTTTTGATTCTCACCTACACTTGGCTATGTAGTTTGACGAGTGCGAGTTGGACTAACTCTTACTCTTTTGGTGCTCGATACTCCCCCCAAGACTCAATGCTCATAAGACAATCCATCCCAATCAAACTATCACATCAGCCTCGTCGAGGCACTCATCATTTAATCAGTCTCATACAGACTCTCATCATTTCAATCAATAGCTCACGGCTTAGAACAATCATTAGGAAACAATCGAATAGACAAATCATTAGAGTTCATTTATGAGGACTCATAGGACCATCAAGTACTATCAACCTATCATCATTCTGGCATCCTAATCACAATGACAATCAACATTCTCAAATCAAGGCCCTGGACTCAATTCGTAGGTTCGTTCATGCATGCTTTCAAAAGTTAACATAAGGGTTTATATAATATCTCATTGAAAAATTTCAATTCAAGAAAACAAGTTTATGATGATCATCAATATATGAAAATACATGTCATATATATAAATTTTAAGAAAATCCTTCATGAACCATCTATGTAGACTCCTTAGACTCTCAACTCTTCTATGACCTTCTATGGGACACATGAGAGAACAATCTCATGCTTTTAGTTTAGCCTTACATACCTGTAAAGTTGATATTACAATCGAAATTTGATGAATACTAGCTTTCTTGTAGAAAATCCTCGATCTCAGTAGTTTTTTAGAGTGGAAGAACTTGGAAACACATTATTTGAAGGGCTTCTCTTTGATTTTTGAATTCTTGACTTAAAATATTTAGAGTTCTTGATAAAAAAACCCCAATTCTTGAAAAAGAAGAATCAAGAAATCCTTTCTTGGAATTCTTGAATTCATTTTCTTGAAACCAAGGTTATGATTTAAGATTCTATTAGAGATTCATGAATAGATGAAGAAATTTGGGTTGAGTAGATTGAAATTTAGAAAGAATAACTTACCTTGAGGATGAATCTTGAAATTTAATCCTAACTTGATGACTTCCTTGATGATTCTTGAGATTTATGTTTAAGAGTGAAGAAGAAGGTTTTACTTTTGAAGAACTCACGTTTTATGCGTTTTGGGACCTTAAATAGACCCCTAAAGGTTTTAGAATAAAAGTAGCCTCAAAATAAAATAAAGGTCGTCATTTAGCTTATCCGAAAAGGGTTCATGTCAGGTCTGCGACGAGCTATCATGGATCTTCAGACAGCTTTGCAGGTCTTTAGTAAAATGGTCATAACTTTCTACTCCGAACTCTGATTAAGGCGAAATTGGATGCGTTGGAAAGTTAATTCAAAGATCTTCGTTTTTGATATTATGAGTTACCTAACCCATAATACTTTAGGATATATGGTCATTTGAAATTGATCCTTCTATCAACTCATACGAAAACTTAGTTGGTAGAAATTCTTTGGACTTAACTTGATGTAAAAGATCCCTTATGACTCTAAATCACATCTAATATACTTTAATACTTAGAAATCGATCCTAACATGTATATACAACCTAAAAGTAGTTGGTCCATCTAACTTTTATAAAATCTTGCATTAGAATTGCGATCTTATATCATCTCTAATTCTACACACTAAGAAATTGACTTTAACATCTATTCTCAATTATGAATATAATTATTAATTAAAATTCTATAACATATGAAGGATGACTCAATCTTAGCTTAAAAAAATTGGAGTGTTATATTATCTCCCCCTTAGGATTATTTGTCCTTGAATGATGAGTGAAGGTAGATATCAAGGCAGGAATAACAATCAAGACTCTTCTCAGCAATCGCTCAACAAATCAAACTATCAACCCATTCGGACAATCACAAATTACCGAGAATAGACAAATCACTTCAGATCAAGAGTAGAGATATTATCTTAAATATTCCCACCATCAGGCACGAATGGCATATCGAAACTCAATCAATTCGAATCATTTAAACACCTTGTCAATTAATTGTTCTAGCTCAAGAAAGAAGTCACCAATTCTAATCGAGAATGGGAAATCATGATATACAAGACTCAATGAATAACTCTCAATCTCATCTGCTCCTCAATTATGCTCCTTAAATCTATGTCTAACCACATCCTCTCATTCCATTTTGCACCTAACTCTAAGTCCCAATATTCTAGTCCTAAGATGATCACGCTTATACCAATCTAACCCTTCAAAATCTATATTTCATATCTTTATAGTAACCTGTACTTAGAGAATACTACTCGTTCCCATCACTCTAATACACTCATATATAGCAACCTCACATTTAAGCCTATCACTCCAACCACTTGATCGACTCTTTAAGATCAACATCACTTGAGAATCTTCAAGCCTACCATAGCACCTTACATCCTTGATCGCATGAACTCTTACCACAAGAGATACTAATATTCTTTTACCTATCTATTAGACACATCACGATGTCTCTAACTCCTCCTCAAAGTCCATAACCTTAAAAGGAAATGGCATCACGCCATCATTGGAATTAAGAACTTTCACTCTCTCTCATCAACCATCACTCTTCTACTATCATCAACATTTCTATCAAGACTAGAAAGCAGGATCACTTAAAGGGTTTGGAACAAACGATAATTAGCACGACTTAATGGAGAAATCTTATTTGAGGACATTCATAATAAAGTACAATCTCTTTTATCTATCAAGACTCACTTTGAGTTCATAGAACTATACACAGTGTAAAAGTTAGGTCATATCTCATTCAACATAGGACTGGGAACTCTTGAATCCATTGGTTAAGATCAGAATTATCGAATGAAGTCATTGTTTCTCATCCTCGAAACTCAACATGAATGGGAATTAGCATAGTGTGCATGAGACTAGGTCGTAAGTAAGGTAGTTATACGTTAGACAAGAATAGAGTATCATCTCAACTAAAGTGTAAAGATCATATGAGATGGAAAAAATTGATATCTCATCTTAATCAGCCCATCACATAAAAAACTTAAGATCTACTTCAATTTCTCACGTCATCTTCCTCTTAGATCAAGGGTCATCTCTCTAAGTTTGCGAATCAATTCTCTGTACTAGGCTATAAGCATATATCTCCACATAGTCAGGGAATCACTATCTACAAAAATATCTTAAACTCTTCTGTTATGCTATAGTCGCATATATATATGACTAACGACTCAGACTCTCTTCAACAATATCACTCTTAGCTTCTTCTTGTCTCTATGGAACTTTCTCTCTGTGTTTACTACTCTTAATGGTGTGCATAACCACTTTTCACAACTCTTACAATCTAACCTCTTCGTTTTGTCTACTAACGCTCAACTTGTGTGCTCCTATAAACTCATTTGTGTAACAATTAGACTATCATGGAAAACTCATCATCATCTATCCATAAGCCCCAATCAATGTAGTTACTCGGAATGATTAAGAATGCTTACATCAGCCTACTCCATATTGACAACTTAAAATACTGTCCAGATTCTTCTAGCAGTCATGACTTAGAGCTTCACACATCTTTACACAATCATATGGATACACATCTCAAGCCTCTTCTTATCTATTGAGCTATCCTCGTTTCACTAGTCTCACCTAAGGAGCACTTGTACTCTACCCATAGCATCACTTCCTCATAAATCAATGTCTTCATCTCAAACATATGCTATGACAAGCCTTTTAGAACAAATCTCCAACTAAGGCTATCGCTCTCATGATGCTATCTCCTCTTTAACACTACTCCTCAAAATTCAAGCTTACGATCTAGTACTAACATGTGCATCTATCACACATCTCTCTAAAACCAACTTACGACCACTAAGTAAAGTTTAGGGAACATAAACCTACTAAAATCTCATCGTAAGTATTCAATCAACACCTTCGTTCTTCACAACTCAGTATCACTCACCTATAAGTCTCATGAACTCTCACTTAAAATTCATAAGCCTAATTTGCATCTATCACATTGAAAACACTCTTTTCCCCTATTCAACAACTACATTTTACCCTCAATAGTATGAATACTACATACATCAACATAAACTTCCTTCTAGTTGAGCACGCTCTATCACATTCTAACAATAACTCTTCCTCTATACCTCATCATGAAAATCATAGGGTACTTATGACTTTTTCATCAAACTTATAGCAATCGACTCATCACCTCATTACTTACCTAATAAGTACATAACTCTAACTACAAGCCTCAATCAACCATCACTCTTGCTATTGCATCCCTTTCTTTCCATCATCATCCTTCTAACTCTGGCATGAATCAATTCTATTCAGGGTTTATAGGACCTCACATCTCGCTCTTAGGTGGTAGCATAGAACTCTTAAGAGATATAATTTCTATCTCTTAGGTAACATCGGAAACAAGTTTTGAATAAGAAGGTCAGGATACATCTAGAGCTAAACCAATGCACGATTCATATGAGTAATAGTTCAATCTTTCTAGTCAATCAACTTAGCATACTAGTTGGCTTCTCTAAAGCCTAGTCCAGTCTCTCTACCATTCTGATTACTTTATCGCAGAGGATCTCATCTCTAAGAGTTTAAACATTACTGTCTCTATCACCTCGTAGATGAGACATAACTGAACGGTTTAGAGCAACACATGAATCATTATAGATTTCTTAGGAAATAGCTCCATCACACGATTTAGAATCTGAAAGAAGGGAAACTTTTCATAAATTTCAATAGTCCCTCATTTATAGAAGTAGGGCCCTCATAACTATAAATAAGTTCCTATGGACACGACTGCACAGACACCCTAGCACACTTGAACTCTGTGCTCTGATACCAAGTTTGTCACGCCCCGGGAGGGTACCCTAGACGTAGCCAACACCCAAAGACTATTGTAGTCCCAAGCGAATAGTTGGCCAGCTCAATAAATTCTAGGCCTGAAGGGAGCCTCCCAGGTAACACTGATCCCAACCCGAAGCAAGTAAACACAGTTAGCGATAGAAGTGGAGAGCCCTTGACCGAGTTGGTCTCAAAAAAGAAGAATGAGGATGAACAGAACACTACATAGAATAATGATGCTGGCAATCCTAGCCCAAGCACTGAAGACGCAACTCCATTGCCAAAACCTCCTCCTCCATTCCCACAGAAGATGAAAAATAAGAAGGAGGACGACTGCTTCCAAAAGTTCATCGGGCTGCTAAAATAGTTACAAATTAACTTATCCTTGATTGATGTTTTGCAGGGAATCCCGAAGTATGCCAAGTATGTTAAGGACATTGTTGCAAACAAGACCAAGTGGGCCGAATATGAGACCGTGGCACTTATAGAGGCTTGTAGCTCCAAGATTCCTAATAGATCAGACTTGCCAGCTAAGTTAAAGGATCCAGGGAGCTTTACTGTGCAAATAACATTAGGAGTTGTCTTAATTCAAGAGGCCTATGTGATTTGAAAGTGAGCATCAACCTCATGCCCAGCTCTTTGTTCTTGGAGTTAGGGCTTGGAAGATCGAACCACCATTGTGTTACAACTGGCAGATCGGTCCGTGGCTAGGCCAGATGGTGTTATTAAGATGTCTTAGTCCAAGTGGGATCTCTCATCTTCCCCGTGGACTTTGTTATATTGGATTTGAACCAGACCCTAAGGTCCCATTTATACTTGGGTGCCCGTTCCTAGCTACGGGAGGGGATTTAATTGATGTTGCAGTAGGGAGGCTCACCTTGAGAGTCCGTGAAAAGGTGGAGGTATTTGATGTCTATAAATCCATAAAGCCACCTGCCGTGTATAAAGATCTGGCAGCCATCATAGTGATAGACACTGCAGTTGTTGCGAGCCAAGTTGAGATCACAGACCCACTAGCCCGGGTGTTGCTGAATCAAGGTTTAGTGGATAATCCTGAGGACAAAGAAATCAAGAGTCTATTGAACACTCACAATGTGAGTATGCTGAAGAAAATGGATAAGCCATTAAACAGGGTGTTGGGACCACTACTCAAACCCTCAATTGAAGAGGCTCCTTAGCTGGTGTTGAAGAAGTTACCATCACATCTCGGGTATGAATTCGTTGGTGAAAATAATACATTACCTGTAATCTTGCCTGCTTCATTGACTGCAACCTAGGTAGATGCTATTGTGGCGGTCCTAAAGAAACAAAAGAGAGAAAGGGGTTGGCAGATGTCAGACATCCATGGAATCATCCCAGCCTTGTGTAAGCACAAAATCTCCATGTAGGAGGGTCACAAGCTAATGGCCCAACCACAGAGAAGATTAAATCCAATCATGAAGGAAGTAGTAAAGAAAGAAGTTATCAAGTGGTTGGATGTAGGGATCATCTTCCCCATCTCAAACAGCAAGCGGGTAAGCCTTGTGTAGTGTGTCCACAAGATAAGAGGGATGATGGTCATAACTAATGAGAAGAATGAGTTGATCCCAACAAGAACGGTGACGGGGTGGCATATTTGCATGGATTACAGGAAGTTGAATGATGCCACCAGGAAAGACCACTACCCCGTGCCTTTTATTGATTAGATGATGGATAGACTAGCTGAGTAGAAGTACTATTGCTTCTTGGGTGGGTACTCAGGGTACAATCAGATCACCATTGCACCCAAGGACCAGGAAAAGACGACCTTCACATGTCCATATGGGACCTATGCTTTCAAATGCATGCCGTTTTGTTTGTGCAATGCTCCTAACACTTTCTAAAGTTGCATGATGGCCATATTCCATGACATGGTGGAGGACTTCGTGGAAGTGTTCATGGATGGCTTCTCTGTCTTCGGTGAGTCTTTTGAAAGGTGTCTACAGAATGTAGACAGAATACTGCAAGGTGTGAGGAGACTATCCTCATTCTTAACTAGGAGAAATGTCACTTCCTGGTTAAGCAAGGGATAGTCCTAGGCCATAAGGTGTCCAAGCGAGGGTTGGAGGTAAACAAAGCAAAGATAGAAGTGATTGAGAAGCTGCCACCATCGATGTCAGTCAAAGGAGTCTGGAGTTTTCTGGGACTTGAAGGGTTCTTCCACACATTCATTAAGGACTTATCCAAGATTTCTAAGCCATTGTGCGCCCTGTTGGAGAAAGAGGTACCCTTTAACTTTGATGATTCTTATTTGTAGGCCTTTGAATTGCTCAAAAAGAATTTGGTAGAGGCCTCAATCTTGATAACACTCGACTGGGGGCTCCCCTTTGAGCTAATATGTGATGCTAGTTATATAGCAGTGGGGACAATGCTGGGGCAGTGTAGAGACAAAGTGTTCCACTCAATATACTATGCTAGCAAGACTCTGGATGCTGCACAAGGTAATTACACGGTTACTGAGAAGGAAATGCTGGCATTAGTGTATGCATTTGACAAGTTTAGAGCATATATGGTGGGGACCAAAGTTGTGGTGTTCACAGACCACGCGGCCATGAAATACTTGTTCAATAAGAAAGATGCCAAGCCGCGACTGATCAGATGGATCCTATTGCTTCAAGAGTTGGATATCGAGGTCAAGGATCGTAAGGGGAGTGAGAATCAAGTTGCTGATCATCTGTCCCGTCTAGAAACTGATGCTCACATAGGTGAGCAATTGCTGATGAAAGAAGAGTTCCCTGATGAGCAGTTGCTAGCAATTGAGGTGGAACAAACTATTTGGTAAGTGGTGTATTCCCTCCTGATACCACATATCAGCAAAAAAAAGGCTGGCTGATGATGCAAAAACATATATCTGGGACGAGCCTTACGTTTACAAACAAGGGGTAGACCGAATGGTGAGGAGGTGTATTCTCGAAGTAGAGATGAAGAAGATTCTAGAGAGATGTCATGCCTCTGTGTACGTGGGCCATAATGGTGGTGAACAGAAAACACACAAAGTGTTGCAATAAGGTTTCTTTTGGCCGACTCTTTTCAAAGATGCTATTTAATTTTCTAAGGCCTGTGATGCATGTCAAAAGACCGGAACCATATTTCAGAAGCATGATATAGCCCTAAATAATATTTTGGAGGTTCAAATCTTTGATGTTTGGGGCATAAACTTCATGGGGCCTTCCCAGCCATCATTTGGATGTCACTATATCCTGGTAGCTATTGACTATGGAAGTAATAGCTCTCCCAACAAATGATGCTAAGGTGGTGAGAAATTTCCTCAAGAAGAACATCTTCACTCGGTTCGGTACTCCAAGAGCCATCATTAGTGATGGAGGTACACACTTTCTTAACCAAACCATGAAGAATCTTCTGCCGAAATATGGAATAAGGCACAAAGTAGCTACAACTTACCACTCGCAAACAAGTGGACAAGTGGAGATGTCAAACCGGAAGGTCAAGCAGATATCACAGAAGACAGTGAACGCCACCAGAAAGATCGGGCAATTAAGCTTGATGAAGCATTGTGGGCATACTAGACTGCGTATAAGACCACAATAGGCACATCCCCTTTCCGACTGGTGTATGATAAGGCTTTTCACTTGTCAGTCAAGCTTGAGCACTTGGCTTACTGCGTGATAAAGAGGCTAAATCTTAACCCTGAGCTCACTGGAAGGAAGAGATTAGAGCAATTGGAGGAGTTGGCCGAGTTCCAGCTCTAAGCCTATAAGAATTCCAAGACAAGGAGTGAACAAAGAAATAGCACCACCGGTATATCATCAAGCGAAATTTTGAGTCAGGACAACAAGTATTGCTATTTGACTCTCGGTTGAAATTATTTGCAGGAAAGCTGAGATCCAAATGGAGTGGACCATACATGGTGGTAGCAGTCACACCCCATAGAGCTGTAGAGTTGTAGGATGTGACCTCAAACCAAACTTTTTTAGTGAACGGTCAGCGTGTCAAGCACTACTACGCTGAGGACACAACTTAAGTTGAAGAGGCCATTGAGTTGGTCAATGATGAATGAGCTTATGGTGCATCGTGCCACGACGGTAACTTAGGCACTACACGGGAGGCAACCCGTGGTGAGGTAACAGTAAATGAGTTTTATTTATTTTATTTTTATTTTAAAAAAAATAGAAAATTAGATCTCGTAATAAGAATGTGAAAAAAATTGCACAAGTACAGGTCTGCGATTCCTCCGCGTCACGGACCTTGTACCAATCTGTGCAAATTTTTTCTCGTCCTCATTTCTCGATGATCTGTTGGGTATTTTTTGTATTTCTTTGGTCTAATCTATTTGTTTTAGTGTTTTGAAGCATGTTTAGGTGTTCAAGGGATTTTACGGGGTCCCAAGCAAAAAAATAATTTTTTCGGAGCTCCAGAAAGTGAGCATCCGCGACGGTATCACGACGCGGCCGCATCGCAGATGCATACTGTCCCAGACGTCAGGCAACAGAAATTTATAAGTTAAAATCTACATTCTCTCTGTGATGCAGAGGGAACGCGGATGTGTGTTAAATCCTCCATGTCCTGACTTGGCCCTATCCTCTTTAAATACCCCTAGGAGTAGCAAACAAGCGGGTCGGGTTGGATGGGTTGGTCAAAAATGAGTCACACAAAAATAAATCAAATATGAATTAAGAGTCATATTTTAAATGTGTAAAAATGAGTTATCTAATGGGTAAATATGAGTATCTATATTTCATTTCACTTGCACCATATCTGCAGGGCCCTAGCAGGTCACTTGCTACAATCTCTTCCAAAACAGGATCACTAGCAGGATCACACATAAATTTTCACAATAATAAAAGCAGAATGAGACAATTATAATAATGACTTAATGGCTTATGCCACCCAGTTTATACCATAAAATAATAATGACTTATACACACCATATCTATATGTGTTATACCACCCAGTTTCACAATAACACAAGCAAAATGAGACAATTATACAACCCAATTTCACAATTACAGAAGAAAGAATTGCCATAACAAGTGAGAAGCTACACCACAACACATCCATCAGAGAATTAATTAATCTACTAACTAAAGACATGAGAAAGATGTTGCGCCTAGGAACGAGGAAGACTCTACAATTTTCTCGACAGCATGTTAAGGCTATCACTTGCAACAAAATCCTAACAAATTCTCTGATTTCTATTGTGGATTGTGATCTTGGTTCCTTACAGATCTATCTCACAATTGAACTCCACGAAACCCACTCCCTGCTTTATACAAATCTTTGTTAGAAACTTCACCAGTTAAATCATGGTTATAACTGTCATCTTCATCACTAGTTGTTCCTCTACTCTCTAAATCTAACTCAAAATCACCTTCCTTTGATTGTATATGATCCATGGCTAACTCAAAGATTCAGTTGTTTACCTTTCACCAACGCCTTTAGCTGATAACAAAAACATAAATTGGAAATGAAGTTACTAAAAAGCTAAGCCATTGTACAACAATTTTTTTCATGTTTTGCCACATCAAAAAAACTTGCAGCCTTTCACCAATTAAAGACAAAGGAAAAGCTTATCTTTTTAATCATAAAACAAGAGACACAGGCACAAGACACCAAAACATTCAAATAAGCACTTCCTTCTTTTCGAATATAAATGTATTTACTTAAGCCAAAATGGCTATCTAGTTTTAGACTAATAAATAACATTATCCTACAACCTAAAAACGATAAGACATTTTCTCTCGTTCCACAAACTTCAAATGGATCTTTGAGAAATGCCATCATCAAGCACTCAATATTTGTTGCTCTATAAAAGCACAACACACAAAAACACACATATATACAACAATGTAACAAGTATAATTACACAAATGTATACGAAACTTCTCCCTGGTTAAGCAAGTAGAGAGGTTGTTTCCAACAGACCCTCGTCCTCAAGGAAAGGAAAGAACAGACACACATATATACCACTGTACAAACACAAACACATATCCAACATATGATTCACAAGTTTTTGTCTATCATGCAATGTGCAGAAGATCAATAAAAGCTTGATCTAGACCAGAGTCATGAAGATGAAAAAGCTGTTGTAACTGCCTTTGATGGGCACTAGAATCAGACATTTCAGGGTCACTATTAGATGAAGAAGAGGACAACCTATATTTAAGGACCAATAAGCTAAATGAATTCACCAGAAATCTGCAGTAAACAATAGAAAGTACCAAGGAAACGTAAAAGAAAGGTGACCTACTCTTACCTCTAAGTTTTTCAATATAAGGTCGAAGGTCAATATCAATCTCATCTTCATCGGAATCAGATCCATCAAAATCTTAAACAATTTACAAAAGATAAGTCATTGCAGTGTTAAATGCAAATTCTCTAAAGAAACAAAACAAATGTAAATTAATTTACCTTGTTGTCTACAAATCTAATCTCTAGTACATAGTTTTGCCTCAACATTTGCAGGAAGTATAGAGCTTCAAAACTTTCCAACGACACGACCTTCTATGCTAAATGCAAATTCAAAGGCTACTATAGTGATGAGCACACTCAAAATATCTCGTGCCATTATTGAAAGTTCTAGATACCTTAGTTTGTTATCCTTCCAAAAGCCAAGTATATCTAGATCCAGATTTGTTTTGCGGTCAAGATTAGCTTCTTCCAAATATAAGTCTAATTGAGTTTTACTTGTACTTAATTCTAATTGACTTTGAAGCATATCAAACTTCTCAAATGAATCAGCCAATTCATTTCTACTACTACAACCATACTCCTTTGATAACGAAGTTGATAACGAGGTTATAGCAGGAGGTATCAAGTAATCTTTGAATAGTATATGCAAATTATCTTCGATAACCTTCACTTTTTGATTAGCAGTATCAGCATCAAGCTTTGAAAAACAAAACCTAACAAAATTCAACTTATATCAAGGGTCAAGAACCATCACTATAGATAAAATGATACTATATGACTCCCAATATTTCTTAAACTTCCTTAACATTAACGTAGCCATCTCTTTCATCACTGGATCTTCTATTCTTGTGTTCTTCCAATAACATTTCAATTCTCCATATATTAGGAAGATATAAATTTGTCGTGTGATACTTACATCTAGAAAATAAAGTTGTAATATCATAAAATGACCTCAAGAATGTAGCTATAATCTGAACCTTTTTCCATTCATCTTCAAAAAGGCCATGTTTAAAATCAGGATCCATCAAGTCATAATGGATATATGCCTGTTGATACAGAATACACTCTCAAGCATTTGATAGGTGGAATTTCACTGAATAGGCATATCTTGGCGTAACTTTTTGGAACATGGTAGAGTAAGGTTATTAAGACACTTTGCAAATTTCTCTAATCTTATTTCTAAATTCTATGTTCCATCAATCTCGGATGGAGCCAAAGATTGACTATTTTTTGGCTTTGGAGTATGATGGAATAAAGCAAAATG
>JAPFFP010044234.1:0-12575 GCA_026153255.1 Solanum medicagineum
GTGTAATGGGAACACAGGATCTATTTATGGATGTTGTGGGACTTTATGTCTTCCCATTATCTCTTACAGGCGATGTACCAGTTGATGTCATAAATTAGATGTATTATTTTCAAATAATCATATTATGTGTGTTGAATGGAAGTAACCTTTCAACAGATTTTTTAGAATGTCTCAAATAGTTACGGCTTGAATGTTAAGCTTGAAAGTTCTGAGTATATTGAAAAGAAGTTCTTCTTATATTGATTGCATTTATGATATAGTCTATTTGATTTAAAGAAACTAGTACTAGTTTTTCTCTATATGTTATAAAGTATAAAGTTTTTTTTCTTTTTAAAAAATCCCCACATGTTATACAATTTACACGAACAAAAAGTTATCTTTAATGAAGAAATAAGTGTTATGCTATTGTTAAGAACTTGAATATTTTAGAGCTGCAAATAAACCTTTCTCTTTCTTCCATTAAATAACTGATATTAAAAAGTTATTCCTGAATGCATAAAAAACTTTATATATATTAATTCTTGAAAAAGTTTTCTCTAAAAATAAAAGCTCTCTTAATACATTATAACCCTTAGCATAATTAACACCAAAAAGCTTCATAGGAATTCATCAAAAGATTTTTATATATGCTTCAAAAGGAAAAAAAATTTAACACATTATAATTGTAGGAGTTTTTCAAAAGCTTACGTCAATAACATCAGCTTTAGATTCTTGAGGTGCGATAAAAGATATTGGAACTTCGATTAGTGTTACATCTTCATCGCCAATAACTTTATGATGCTTATTCATATTCAAGTAGAAAATATGAAAAAAAAAATTAGTTAGATCTTTTATAAAATGAAACTTGTACGAAGTAATGAAGAAAGTTCACAAAAAAAAAAAAAAACTGCCCGCTAATATATATAGATATATACACACATATACAAAGTAAACCTTTTCTCTTTCTTCCATTAGAGAACTAACATTAAAAATTATTATTGAATGCATAAAGAACTATTTATATATGGTAATGCTCGAAAAAGTTCTCTCTAAAAATAAAAACTCTTTTAATACAATATAACCCTTAATTTTATAATAATGTATAAGATCATGTCGATGAAAGTTAACTTGAAAGACCTATCATTCTTTTGGTATATGTATAGGACTTTATTAAATAATTGCAAAATTGGCAAATAAAATTTAGACTAATTTTATCTATATGGAATTTTTAAATATTGTTTTTATGATACAACTATGTTTTATATCTACAGAAGAACACTTTTTTCTTTTATAGCATAATTAACACCAAAAAGCTTCATAGGAATTCATCAAAAGATTTTTATATATGCTTCAAAAGGAAAAAAAACTTAACACATTATAATCGAAGGAGTTTTTCAAAAGCTTACGTCAATAACATCAGCTTTAGATTCTTGAGGTGCAATAAAAGATATTGAAATTTCGATTAGTGTTACATCTTCATCGCCAATAACTTTATGATGCTTATTCATATTCAAGTAGAAAATATGAAAAAAAATTAGTTAGATCTTTTATAAAATGAAACTTGTACGAAGTAATGAAGAAAGTTCACCCAAAAAAAAAAAAAACTGCTCGCTAATATATATAGATATATACACACATATACAAAGAAAACCTTTCTCTTTCTTCCATTAGAGAACCAACATTAAAAATTATTATTGAATGCATAAAGAACTATTTATATATGGTAATGCTTGAAAAAGTTCTCTCTAAAAATAAAAACTCTTTTAATACAAAATAACCATTATTTTTATAATAGTGAATAAGATTGTATTAATGAAAGTTATCACCAATCATTTTTTGAAATAAATATAGGACTTTACTAAAAAATAAGCAGAATTGGTGAATAGAATTTAGACTTATTTTTATCTATATGACATATTTAAATGTTGTTTTTGTGACATATCTAGGTACTTTTGAGGAGTAATATGCTTAGGGTATTAATAAGCGGTCTAAAATAGGCCTAAAACGTCGTTAGTTCTAATGAAAAAGGATGAGAAAAGATAAAATTACCTCTCTAGAAAAACTGCCGAAGTGGACCACGAGACCCCTCTTACGACTCGTGAAACAGGTTACGGGTCGTGGTCCTCTCTCGTGGAAAGTAGATCAAAATTACCAGTTTCTGGTTCTCATTTTATGATCCATTAGACAACTCGTAGAACATATTACAAGTCGTATTATCTCTTGTAGAATCTGGACCAAAATTACAGGTTTCTGAATCTTGTTCCACGACTTGACAAACGACTTGTAGAACATGTTATGGGTCGTGTTCCCTCTCGTAAAATATCTTCTACACTTAACAAAAAAGTTTCAACTCTAGAACACCTCTTACGACCTGGTCTATCAGCAGTACTCCAGCCTACGGCTCATAATCTCTCGTAGAACCAGGTCTTATGACCAATTTCACTTCAAAATTTCTGGAGTGTTACACTTCGATGAAGTGATGAATTGGATTTTCAACAAAAAAATATAAATTACTCGCTTGTGTGTGTGTGAAGTAATATTTTAAGAACATAATGAAGGTACTAAAATACCCCAACAAAAATAAAGAAAAAAGATTTTGTCCATCAATCTTATACATTCGATAATAAGATTAATGATTGTTGTAGTCATGCATCTATTAAACTTCACTAAGTTCATTAAATGTGTGATAAAAAATTCAATTAAAATTCAACTTTCTTTCAAAACAAGTTAAATTTTTGGGATAAAATCAATTTTAAAGCTTCTATTTCTAATGAAATTATTAAAAGTTATCTTAACCTGTATCACATATCAAATTAATTCTTACCATAGTAGTAATTAATTCTCTTTTAGTTTGGCCAAATTTAAAATGATAGACCTCCTCTATTTTGACCTCACGTACTAGAACTTGCATACTTAAAATATCATGACCCAAGCCTAGGGCCTAGACATGACACGGCGCAAGGGGAACCCGAAGGGACCCCAAGCATGCCTCATAAAGCATTCTTATACATCCTTGGTCACGGAAGCAATAAACCAAGTATCAAAGATAAAAGAATGGGGAAACCCGGGCTAAGGGAAAAACTTGCACAATATCATGGTCAAAAGACAAGAGTTAAACTTATATTATAGATTAATAACATGTCCAACAAACACCTCTAATACATAGATAAGAGCGGGGGCAAGACAAAGTAACCGGGCTCACCCTCATAGTCGAATAAACAATAAAGATGAATTTCTCAATACATAATAGAAGAAACGTAGACTAGGTCCCCGAAGTGGAGGAATTACTAACTAACTTGAATAGCACCAAACTAGCCACATGGAGGGGATGATCAACTTGGGTACCGTTTCCTACATGGTGACATCATGTAGGTATAGAGTATGCATTAGTACATTTGAATGTACTAAGTATGTAGAATGCAATACAACAATAGATAGACATCATAATCAAAATGCATAATATCAAGCAATAGGCATAATATACAATTTGACATGAATGATCAATGCTAAAGTAAAACATGCTTAAGTAACTAATGCTCATATAAGATACCATATGTGTAGAATAGACAAAGCTAGATTTCCAAAGTACAAACCCTTTGGTAGGTTAGTGCTGATGCCACCCAATCACTTAGGTGGTGAAGTACTAACCCTTCACTCGGTTGGTGATAATGCCGCCCCATCACCTAGGTGGAGAAGTACAAACCCTTCCCTCAGTTGATGAGTACAAACCCTTATCTCAATAAGCGATAATGGCGTCCCATCACCGAGGTGTAGAAGTACAAACCCCTCCCTCGGTTGATGAGTACAAACCCCCATCTCGGTTATCTAGGTTCTTAGACCCCCCTGGATTGGGCACGGCCTAATGCAAAACTTTTATATAGAGTATATCATGTACATAATCTCAATTCATCATCATATAGTCAATCATGTCATATGTCAAGCTTTGGACCTTTAACTTCTCAAGAAACTACATCCGAAAATTTTATCAAACACTTAGAGGGTGTGTAATGCTAGTATAAAACCATGAAATATAGAGATCAAATCAGGCAAGGAAATTCATAGTAAAACCCTAAATCAAAACCTTGCAACACCCTCAAGAAACATACATCAAAACCCCTCCTCAAATCTTACAATAGATCAAGGATTTATAACTCAAAACATAGCAAACAATCAAAATTTCACATAGCTTTAACTTAGTGTCTAGTGGATTTTATAATAATCAAGGCCCATTTGTAAATCAAGTTTAAATCATGCAATTTGAGTTAAGGGAGGCTTGGGTATCATGAGAAAAAGGAACCCATGAAAGGAACCCACATACCTTATATCTAGAGTTGCTTGGAATTGAGATTGGGAAGAATGGAGGCTTGGAAATTTCTTTGAATTCAGTCTTGTTCTTGGGTTTCCTTGAAATTGAATTAGGGCTTGATGGAGGCTTTTGAGAGAATTGAGAGTGTATTTGAGATGAGAGTAATGAGTTTGATACTTTAGAATATTTTTTTTAGGTCTTTTAGGAAGGTTAAGATAACATTGGAAGTCTGAAAAGGGCATTAGAGTAACTAAAATTTACAAAGACGCCATAAGTGAACAGATGAAAAAATTGGCAAAGTGTCATCTCCATAGAGACTTGACTGGCCGTGTGGCACTCCACGGGTCTTGTGAAGTGCCCATGTGAAGTGCCTTAGTGAAAAAAATGGAAGTTGGGAAACTTAGAAAAATTGATGTCTCGTCACATTGACGGACCACCTCACTGGCCGTGTGATGCTTCACGGTCCATTTGATGGTCCGTTGCACCAGACTTGGCTGCAAAAATGAGGCCAGGCCACCTCACACCCAGGCCACAGGAGCCATCCTCCTTCAAACGGCCTATCAAGGGTGCCCGTGGCACCACCCTTAGCCATATTTTTTCCCATGCCCAACTAGCCTCCTTGACACACCTTATGATCCCTCCACACGGTCAGTGGCAAGTCACACGGCCCATGCCACTGGCCGTGTCACCTTCCTTAGGCCAAAAATGGCCCTTTCCAACAACAAGTGACCCTGAAGGCCAGTCCAAGGGTACACTCCCTGTCAAGATGCCCGTGTGACAACACTGCATGGGAGGGCCTCACGAAAATGATCATAACTCCTTCATCACCTTATAAGGACCAATATATCTTGGACACAACTTTCTCTTTTTACCAAAACGGACCACACCTTTCATTGGAGAAACTTTCAGATAGACCCAATCACTCACTTTGAACTCAAGGTCTCTTCTTCTCACATCTACATAGGATTTTTGATGACTTTAGGCTGTTTTCAACCTCTCCCTAATCATCCTAACCTTCTCAAGAGCCTCTATAACTAGATTCGGTCCGAATAAAGCCACCTCTTGAACCTCAAACCAATCCACCGGTGATCTACAACGCTTCCCATGAAGAGCCTCAAAAGGAGCCATACCAATGCTAGAGTGATAGCTATTGTTGTAGGAAAACTCAATCAAAGGAAGATGATCATCCCAACTACCTCTCAATTCCAATAAACATGCTCTAAGCATATCTTCAAGGGTTTGAATGGTTCTTTTGGCTTGTCCATCCATTTGGGGTGAAAGGTCATATTAAGGTGAACTTTTGTACCAAGACCCCTTTGAAAAGACCTCCAAAAGTGTGAAGTGAATTGCACAACACGATCCGATATGATGGACAAAGGAACACCATACAACCTCACTAACTCATGGATGTACAACCTTGCATACTCTTCAGCCCCATATGTGGTCTTAATCGGTAGAAAGTGAGCCAATTTCATTATCCTATCAACCACCACCCAAATAGAATCAAACCTTTTCTAGTCTTGGGTAACCCAACCACAAAATCCATATTAATAACCTCCCACTTCCAAGTGGGAATCTCTATGTCTTGGGTTAGGCCACCCAAACTTTGATGCTCGGCATTGACTTGTTGACAACTATGGCAACCGAAAACAAATTTGGCAATGTCCCACTTCATGCCTCCCCACCAATACACATCTCTCAAGTCCCTATACATTTTGGTGGAACCGAGGTGGATAGAATAAGAAGAATTATGAGCCTCACCAAGGATTTTCTCCCTCAAACCATCAACACAAGGCACGCACAACCTACCTTGGTACTTAAGGGCACTATCTCCCCCTTGGTAGAAAAACTCTACTTTTTACGAAGGCCTTCAATTCAATTAAGGAGGAGTCAAGATCTTGTTTTGCTATCACCCAAAAAAGATCTGGAACCATCAACAATAACCACACCATTACCTACCTCTTCCAACCTAACCCCCAATCTAACTAATCAATGAACATCCTTATCCATCTCCCTATCACCACCATCAACATGAGCTAGGCTACCCATAGACACCAAACTCAAAGCATACGCCACAACATTTGCCTTCCTGGGATGGTTTCACACTCATGTCATAGTCCTTAAGAAGTTCTAGCCACCTTCTTTGTCTCACATTGAGATCTTTTTGACTAAGGACATATTGGAGGCTATTATTATCGGTGAACATATCAACATGCACCCTACACAAATAATGACGTCAAATCTTTGATGCAAACACCACGGCGGCCAATTCAAGATCATGGGTAGGGTAGTTTTTTTCATGCACCTTAAGTTGCCTAGAAGCATAGGCTATGACCTTACCATTTTGCAATAGCACACAACTCAAACTCACTCTAGAAGCATCACAATACACAACAAATCCCTCAAGCCCATTCGGTAGTGATAATATTGGAGTGGATGCAACCTTATCATTCAATGTTTGGAAGCTTCTGTCACATTCATCCGTCCACACAAATTTAACCTTCTTTTGAGTCAATTTTGTCATAGGGGAAGTAATGGAGGAGAACCCATTCACGAACCTTCTATAGTAACCCACAAGGCACAAGAAGCTCCTAATATCCTATAGGGTCAATGGTTTAGGCCAATTCCTAATCACATTGATTTTCTTAGGATCCACTTTCTTTACCATCCCCCGACACCACATGACCCAAGAATGTAACCTCCTTCAACAAAAATTCACACTTTTAATATTTAGCATATAATTTCTCCTCCCTCAACCTTTGCAACACAACCCTCGAATGACCCATATGCTCCTCCCTACTATGTGAATAGATCAAAATATAATCAATGAAGACCACAACAAAGGAATCAAGGTAGGGTTTGAAGACCCTATTCATTTGGTCCATGAAGATGGCCGGTGCATTAGTCAACCCAAATGACATCACAACAAACTCATAATGCCCATATCTAGTCCGGAAATTTGTCTTGGCAATATCACACTCCCTCACCCTCACTTGATAGTACCTTGACCGAAGATCAATCTTAGAGAAAAATCTTGCCCCTGGCAATTGATCAAACAAGTCATCAATTCTTGAAAGAGGATATCTATTCTTTATAGTGACCCTATTGAGTTACCAGTAGTCAATGCACATTCTAAGTGACCATCCTTCTTTTTCACAAACAACACTGGGGCACCCTAAGCTGATTAACTAGGTCCAATAAAGCCCTTCTCCAACAAATCTTTCAATTGCTCCTTTAATTCCTTCAACTCTACGGGGGCCATACGATAAGGTGGAAGCGAGATAGGTTGAGTATCGAGAAGGAGATCTAAACCAAAATCTATCTCCCTTTTGAGGGGGACACTTGGAAGGTCATTTGGGAAGACATCAAGAAACTCATTTACAATTGGAACCAACTCTATGGAAGGGACTTTGGACACCACATCTTTAACCCTCACAAGATGGTAAAGACACCCCTTAGAGATCAACTTATGGGCTTTAATGCATGAAATGAATCTACCGTTGATCATCACATCTTTACTTTCCCACACTGCAACCAATCTCTCCGAAGAATGACATCAAAATCTACCATGTCGAATTCAACAAGATCGCAAGGCATCAACTTATGCAAAATGCAAATAGGATAACTTCTATAAATTTTCCTAGAAACAATATATGGACCAATAGGAGTAGACACTTCATATGACTCATGCAACAACTCAGGGTCAACATGGAACTTTTTAGCAACAAAAGGGGTAACAATGGAAAGAGTGGCACCCGGATCAATCAAAACATATGCATCAAAGTCAAAGATTTTCAACATACCGATAACAACATCGGGAACCTCGCAAACCCCTTACCTCCCATGAATAGCATAAAATGGATTGTTCCTTGGGGCACCACCTTGAGGACTACCTCTACCCAATGGAACCGCATTTGCACCCCAGATCTTTCCATAATTTCTTGGACAATCTATCTTTTTGTGAAAAAGCTCCCACAACCAAAGCATGCATTAGAACCCTTCAAACACAGGCCATTATGACTCTTCCCATATTTAGGACACATACCGCTAGGAGCCACACCACCAACACCTTGAGGCCTAGGGAGGTCATTTGCAAACTCCCAATTGGTAGCATGATGAGACCCTTGACCTTTATGAAATCTAGTACTCTTTTGGAACTTATCCTCAAAATGGGCCCTTTTGGCCTCATGGCCCCTCCTCTTCCTCAACTTTTCCTCCTCCATTTGCTCGGCATATGTCATCAACTGAGATAAGTCCATGTCATCAATTAGCAAGGTAAACCGGCATTCTTCACTCACCAAGTTGAAGACCCCCATCACAAATTTATTCATCCTAGATCTAGGATCGGCCACCAAATGAGGAGCATACTTTGAAAGTTGATTAAACTTAAGGGAATACTCCCTCACACTCACAACACCTTGTTTCAAGTTCTTAAACTCCACCAACTTTGCTTTCCTAAGCTCAAGAGGGAAAAATCGATTGAGGAAAGCCAATTTGAACTCCTCTCGAAGTATCATATTACCATTTCCCTTCTCCCTGTTCCATTGATCATACCAAATTTTGGCTACCCCCTTGAGTTAGTATGCGCCAGCTCTGCCTTTTCATTTGGCCCAACACCCATGATATTCAAGATTTTGTAGACCTCATCAATGAACTCTTGTGGGTCTTCATCCACCTTTGACCCATTGAAAATCAGAGGATTCATCCTCATGAAGTTTCTTAACCTAGCTCCTGGGTTAGTAGCATGAGGGGCTTGGGCCCCTTGGTACATTGGGTTGGCCACAACTTGGGCAAGCATGGTGAGAGCATCCTGGAGCTCACCATTGGTAGGTTGCTCCTCGGGAGTTTGGGCCTGTCTTCCTCTAGTGTTTGGCATGATCTAACATAGTAAAGAACAAATTGTTAGGGAGGAAAAACTTACTACAACTCTATAGCATGACTTAGAACATAAAGAGGGGAAACATTTCCTAAAACGTCTCATAGCCTCCTATTCATTGTCATGGTGCGCTTCACAACCATGAATAGGACTATAATTGACGCAGTGTGTTGGGATTCGAGGATCTATCAATTTAGTGCTATGGTACCAAGTTTGTCACGACCCAAGCCTAGGCCTAGATGTGACATGACACAACAAGAACTCTAAGGGACCCCAAGCAAGCCTCATAAAGCATCCTTACACATCTTTGTTACGAAAGCAATAAATCCAGTATCATAGATAAAAGAATAGGGAAATCGGGGCTAAGGGAAAACTTGCACAATATTATGGTCAAAAGACAAGAGTTAAACTTATATCATAGATATATAACATGTCCAACAAACACCTCTAATACATAAATAAGAGTGGAGGGCCAAGACAAAGTAACTGGGCTCACTCTCATAGTCAAAATAAACAATAAAGATGAATGTCTCAATATATAATAGAAGAAACATAGATTAGGTCCCCGAAGTGGAGGACTCACCAACTAACTTGGATAGCACCGAACTAGCCACGTGGAGGAGGATGATCAACTTGGGCACCGATTCCTACATGGTGACATCATGTAGGCATAGAGTATACATTAGTAAGTTTGAATGTACTAAGTATGTAGGATGTAATGCAACAATAAATAGACATCATAATCAAGATGCATAATATTAAACAATAGGTATAATATACAATATGACATGTATGATCAATGCTTAAGTAAAACATGCTTAAGTGACTTATGCTCATATAGGATATCATATGTGTAGAATAGACCAAGCTAGATTTTCGAAGTACAAACCATTTGGTAGATAAGTGATGATGCCGCCCCATCACTTAGGTGGTGAAGTACTAACCATTCACTCGGTTGGTGGTGACAAACCACTATTTGGTAGGCGGAGAAGTACAAAACCTTCTGTCGGTTGATGAGTACAAACCTCCATTTCAATTAGTAATAATGTTGCCCCATCACCTAGCTGGAGAAGTACGAACCCTTCCCTCAGTTGATGAGAAAAAACCCCCATCTCGGTTATCGGTTCTTAGACTTCCCGGATTGGAAATGGTCTAATGCAACACTTTTATATAGAGTATATCATGTACATAAGATCATTTCATTATAATATAGTCAATCATCTCATATCTCATGCTTTGGACCTTCAACTCCTCAAGAAACTACATCCGGACATTTTATCTAACACTTAGAGGGTGTGTAATGCTAGTATAAAACCATGAAATATAGAGATGAAATTATGCAAGAAAATCTATTTTGAAACTATAAATCAATACCTTGAAATACCCTCAAGAAACATACATCAAAATCAATCCTCAAATCTTACAATAGATCAAGGGTTTATAACTCAAAATATAGCAAACAATCATAATTTCACATAGCTTTAACTTAGTGTGCAATGAATTTCATAATAATCAAGACCCATTTGTAAATCAACTTCAAATCATGAAAATTGAGTAAAAAGAGGCTTCGGTAGCATGAGTGAATGGAACCCATGAAACAAACCCACATACCTTAGGTCTAGAGTTGCTTGGAATTGAGATTGGGAAGAATGGAGGCTTGTAAATAATGTTTGAATCCAATCTTGTTCTTGGGTTTCCTTGAAATTGAATTGGGGCTTGATGGAGGCTTTTGAGAGAATTTAGAATGTATTTTAGACGAGAGTAATGAGTTTGATCCTTTGGAATATTGTTTAGGTCTTTTAGGAAAGTTAAGATAGCAATAGAAGTCTAAAAACGGCATTAGAGTTATTAAAATTTACGAAGGCGCCGTAAGTGAACGAATGGAAAAATTGGCAGAGTGTTGTCTCACTGGAGACTCGAATGGCCATGTGGCACTCCATGGTTCGTTTGGAGTGCCCATGTGAAGTTCTTTAGTGAAAAAAATGGAGTTGGTAAAATTAGAAAAATTGACGTCTCGTCACTTTGACGGACCATCTCACGGGCCATGTGTTGCTTCACGGTCTGTTTGATGGTCTGTTACACCACACTTGGATGCAAAAATGAGGCCAGGTCACCTCACACCCTGGAAAAATGAGCCATACCACTTCAAACAGCCCGTCAAGGGTGCCTATGGCACCATCCTTACCTGCATTTTTTCCCATGCCCAACAAGCCTCCTTGACACACCTTGTGATCTTTCCACACGGTCAGTTGCAAGCCACACGGCTCGTTCACTGGACTTGTCACCTTACATAGGGAAAAAATGGCCCTTTCCAACCCCAAGAGACCCAGACGGCCCTGCAAAGGCACACTGGCCGTCAAGCTGCCCGTGTGACAACACTGCACGGGAGGGCCTCACGAAAACGATCGTAACTCCCTCATCCAAACTCGGAATGAGGTGAAACAAAGTGCATTGTGTAGCTAACCCAAAGGGATTTCATTTGACATTTAATGGGCTACCTGTTTCCAAATGTGCTAAATGTTATTCTAATTTAAAGTTGACCCTTGCACGAACCATCACCCAAAACTCAACGTTTAGAGAAGTCTTGAACTCATTTAGGTACTAGGAGTCTCCCATGAACCTAATACTCCCTCAACCTAACCAAATGAGGCTCATGGATATATAAGAGCATATAGTTATGAGGTGTTAGAATGACTAATACCATAGGCTTGCCCCTATCTCGTGACTCAAACCTTCAACTAACTGGACTAGCATCACTTTAGGACTTTGTAGGCTTGTAATGTAGGCTCAGGGGTCTTTGGTATGACCTTTTGAAAATATAGTGACTAAAGCACCTCCTTGAAACTGCGTTTTTCATCACTTTCACCTTACTGACTCTATTCATTTCACCTTATTCTCCCTGTTTCCTCATTCAAGCTTTTCCGATTGTTTTCTTCTCATTTTTCAGTTTTGCCTTGTTTTTAAACTTCATTTTTCTTTTTAGCTCATATCTAAGACATTTTTTCTTGTTCTTGTACCCAACACATGATTTTTCTTCTTTTTCTCCTCAGTCCTAACTCACCACCTTATTGTTCTTCTTGCCCCTTACACCCGGCACCAACTTAGCCTTATAGCCTGTATTGTAGTACACAATATCTCTCCTCTGAACCAGGGCCACTTTGGTAGCCACCCTCGACTTAGGTTTTTTGCATCAATCAAGGTTCAAAATGCTCAAGGAAAGACCAAGGACAATTTCAAGGTTTCTCACTAGATAAGGCTAGGCTAATTAGGTGTTTTGAAAGAATTGGTATATATAAGGCTCAAATATTTGGAACAAGGGATAAAACATCATTTGGTTGGTCATTTTAGGCCAAAGAGGACTAATTAAAGAACAAATGCCTAAGATGCTTTCCTAATCCATTTAATCTACAATCT
>JAPFFP010044235.1:0-12574 GCA_026153255.1 Solanum medicagineum
ACTACACTTTAGAATAAATTTACATTTGTCCCAAACTTCACCAAATTGAACCAATTAAGGACTTACGGGTTCTAGCAGTCCCAAAGGAGATGACCTAGTGGTTAAGGTATAGGAGTAACAACTTCGATTATTCTACGGACTACATATATATATGATCTTTCTTTTATTAGAGGATTTAGCACCATTCAATAGGAACAAGTTCTCATCCCTATGATTTCTTAAGCTCTACTCCTATTCACATTTCAGGGGAAGTTTTGATTTCTTAGATGCTCCAGAAATGTACCTAGGATGCTCAATAATTATATCCAGGATCATCCTCCTTCCAAAGTTAGACATGTGTTTTATGAGTACTCATGCCGTTTGCCTGCTAATCTTAAATTTCAACTAATCCCCCGTGGGAATATCTGGGAAAGTTTATTCAATAATCATGTTTCGGGTAAAGAAGATAAAGGACTATATTTCTTTACCAGCGAGAAAGAAAGGTCAGCTTCTGCCTTCAATATCTATTGGTCAAGGGGTAAGGGTTGCAAAGTAGAAGTGTGCCCTTGCCCAAGAATGTTTTTACTATAAATTGATCTGCATTTCCCTTTTTATATAGGTCTGAGATATATATTACTCTAGTAGAGTTCATGCATAGACAAGATTTGGTGATGAGAACGCTTATAAATGATGTTGAGCGGCTTATACTTGCATCCACAGCCCTACGCAATGATTCTCAAAGTACGTCGATAATCTCTATGTTCTTCTTTCATTTTCAATGAATTTTTAGGTAATATATATGTATGATTATGTTATGTTGAAGATAAATTATGTGATAATTTTAGACATGTCTTTCACCTTGTGGATGTTCCACCCCTAAGTGAGATTAAAGTTATGAAAGTGCATGTCTCCTTTAAAGCTTGATTTGTGCATGGATAGTCTATATTATGTTTTAAATGTGAATTTTACTTGTTCCTTTACTTGAATTTCATAATGTATTGTTGATTTAAGTTTGAATCTCTATTACCCATGCTATTCTCATCTCATTCATAATATTTGCATTCATGAGCATTGGATTTACGAAATTATCGATGGGTTAAGCTCACATATGTTTTTATTAAAATGTTTTCGGTGAGTCAAGCTCACATATTGGTTATGACAAGAATAAAATCACATAAATGTTTATTGTTATTGGCTCTTTGAGCATATTGGGTGCTTTCACCATATTGTTTAATGAATGGGCTATTCCTATACATGAGAAAATGATATTCAACTACGATTTGGCTTTTTACCCCATAAATGAATGATTATGAAGAATGTTTGACTTTTAATAGTAAATATGCATTGAGATGAATTGAAATGACTTGCCTCTTTTGAAATCATGTATATATATAAGTATTCTCGTGGGATGTTTGACTTAGCACTGATGGATTGGGGGTGTTAGGGCTATCCCCAAGGGTCCTCTCCCATTTTCTTGAACTACGTGCCAGTTATCTTTGGCAAGTTATCCTCTCTAACCCGATGGGAGGTCAATATTGGAAAAATTCATCTAATATCTCACATGAGTTTGAGATGTCGGGTAAGGTCTCATCCCCAATATATATGAGCATTATGCATATCATGAATCATCGATTTCATGGCATATTGTATAGTATATCTCTTGTTATATGACTCTTTCTATATTATGTGCCTTTGCCATCTAACATTGAATGCAGGTTTGACAAGTCATATGCATTGCGTGCCTGCATACTTAGTACATTCAAACGTACTAACGCATACTTTGGCCTACGTGATCTAACCATGTAGGAACCAGAGACTACCTTTATCCACCGTTGACGGCTAGATCGGATTTGAGACATTTTTTGTGGTGAGTCCGACCTTCCAAGGATAAGCCACCATTCCTCTACCTATGGTGCTTTTGTTTATATTATTTACTTTGAGGGTGAGCCCGGGATGTGTCTTGGGCCCCGTCCTATCTTATGATTAGAGGCATTGTTGGACATCTTGTAGACTCTTGTCGGATCTATATGTTATGTGTTATATTTGGAACTTATGGTTATGGTTATCTAGTTTATATACTATCATGTATTGATCATGAGAATTATGATAAGTATGTATGACTTGATGAGGAAATGTGAAAGATCCTAAGTCTCGTATTGCTCCCATAGAGTGAGTCATACTTACCCGCCCCTTAGTTCTTATGTATTATGTGCTATGTGAATCCATGTTAATCCCTTTTGCTATGATATCACCATAGCGTGAGTCCTACTTTCCTGTCCCTTAAAACTATGTATTTACTATTTGTATACGCTTCCGAACCGATAATGTGAATATGGATACTTTGAGGCTTGTTTGGGGACTCTCGGGTTCCCATTCGCCATGTCACTCTGGGTCGTGACAACTCAGGAGTATCAGGCAATAGCCATTATAACTTATAAATCTTATGACTAACTATGGAAGGAGGATAACCTTGATACGGTTATTAAATATCCCAAGTGTAAGTTCTAGAGCACCTAAGATGTCAAAAACTTCCACTAAATTGCAAAGAAGAAAAGAAAGACTAATAATTATATGGAAGAGAACTTGGATTCTATTGAGTGGTGCAAATTCTTCAAGTAAAAAAGATTTTCAATATATACATATAAGTAGAATAACCTAAGGGAAAATTCCCTTCTTTTTGACGCATAATGAAAGGGGTATCCGAGTTTCAAGGAAACAAAAAAAGATCCATGAAGCAATTTCTCAGCCAAAAAAACATAAAGAGAATTCCTTATGAAGCTAAAAATTGTTTCACATTCTACATCTCAATAAGTTGCAGAACTGAAAAAATTTAGAAAACTAACAATGTATGGCTCCGCTAAACCAGTGGCCACCATTCTGAGGATTTCATCTGTTGTACATCTCCCTTTCCATCTAGTCATCCAGGATAGCTCCTCTTTCCGTTCCGTGGGATGTCTCTCTATTCCCTGCCAGCTTAATAGTTTCCTCGATGCATATGCTGAGTAAGGGCATTCAAAGAATGGGTGAGGCAGAGTTTTCACTCCTTTAGGACATAAGGAGCGTATAGTCTCTCCAAGATTATTGCAAACTAACTTTTTCCATGTAACGTTAGGAAAGTTCCCTTTGCAACTTTCTTTACATCTTCTGGATTGAGAAGTCTTGTAAAGCCATGAATTGGTCATAAGAGATACCAGCTGCCTCAAAGTACTTTTTACTCTTGAAAATCTTCCTTAGTAACCATGATGCCTGTGGTGTAGCAATGTCCCGTACTGATACATTCTTACCCAAAGTTTATCTTTTTTGTTCCCAAGATATAGGTGATTTATTGCTGCTAAGTATCTTCTTTGGAAGTATAAAAATCTGAGACCAGAATGTCTATTAAAAAGAAAGACACTTTTAATAAGTTGAACTCTCCCTGTGTGTGTGAGTAATTTAGCAGCCCATGTGGTAATTCTGCTGATCATCTTGTCAATCAAAGGTTGGCATTGCATAATGGACAACCTCTTCGTACTAAGAGGTACTCCTAAATATTTGAAGGAAGCTTTCCTCTTGCAAATCCAAGCCTTTGTCAAATTTGCTCTTGTACTACCAGCCTATCATGGCTCAAGATAATATAATCAGAAATTAGTCTGCCAAGGACAAAAGCAGATTGGTTTACATCAACCAACAGCTCCATAACACCTTTCATCCTATTAGTCAAAATTTTGGAAATTATTTTGTATAAAATAGTGCAACATAGGTCTGTATTCCTCACTTGAGGATGGGTTCTTGTCACGATCCGCATTCAACTGCTAAGTACACAGATGAACTGTCATCTGATAACCAAAACAGAAGCAGATCAATTGCTTGTCATTTATTTACAATTGCAAGAAGAAAAACTGGGATTGTACGGACACTAGCTTTTACTGGCCCTTTACCCCCATGAAGTGTTTCTTCAGGAGGAATACTGGAGGTGATTTTGTCTAGATGATATATAACCAAAGATATTCTAGGAAAATAATTTGTTTAGATAATGCACTAATGGGTGTACTTCTGCTGTAAAAGGAGGATTTATATGAAAGATAAGCATGTTAGCTAAACGAAGACGAGAATTTAATTTTGTTGATTATGATATAGCTTTGCGTACCTTATGACATTTTGTCTCCTCATTCTTCATTTTGTTCAAGAGTTAGTCAGCTTCTGAATTTCTTTTGTTATCTATATGAACTAGCGGAAAAAAATTTGTGAAATTTGCGTGATGTAGGTTTTCAAAAAGCCATTATTACTTGCCTTCATGCTGCACCAGTGGATTGGAGTTGTGAAACATGTGATGAAGGCAAGAAATAAAAGCAATTATTTCTTCATTACATGGATCGGAAAATGAGTACTTTCAGGGATCCAAGATACATGCATCAGCAAAGATTTCTCAGAGTACTCTACCACCAAAGAAACGCATGAAGTATCCTGTTGGCATTGTATTAACTGGGAAAAAGAGGTACAGACCGGAAAAACGAATTATATACCTGTTAAAGAAGCACTCAGTCTATCATCAAGCATAAAGAAACAAGGATGTCAACGTAAGAAAATTGTCTTTTCAAGAGTTGTATCAACCAAATCCATGGTGAGTGAGATCAGGGGAATTTAAGAAAACTAGAACTCAAATTTCAAATTCTTTTGTTCAGAAGAGAACAGTGCAGTATTCATTAGGATCAACAGGATATATGAAGCCTCACAATTTTTCAAATATCAAAATAACTTAACCGAGCAAAAAACAAGTACAATCATATAAAGTTTAAGTGTCACCAATATCTCTGGTATTCATTTCTTGTTCAAATTTATCCTCGTCTTATATTTTTATTCATCAGAACTTTCATTTTCTATCACATACTCTTATTAATTTTTAAAAAAATAATGCCATTGATATATCAAGTGTAGAGTCGATATTATCTTTCAGAATAGTGATGTCCCTTGCACCATGAATATATGCAAATCTTTCCTAGCAAAATTTATTTACTTCTATACTCTAAGTTGCTCGGACTCAGGTGCGGGTGTCTGATACAGGTGCGAATCTAGAGGTCTGATCCTTCATGATCTAATTTTTAAGATTCAGGATATAGGTCCATATATGTATATGTGTGGAGATGATACTTTCCTAATATAACTAAAATATATAAAAATAGAGTGATTAAACCTAAATTATGTGATATTACATGGAGAACTTGAGGAGAATCTCGAAAGGAGATTAAGGAAAAGGAGTGACATAGAAATTTCTATACAAAAAGTATTCAATTTTCTTCAATTTCACCTTAGCTTTTGTATTGATTACACAAGTCATTAAAACTGTCCTGACTTTCCCATCGATTTTGGTCAAAGTACTTGAAATAGGTTGACCAAATCGGACACAGATCCCACATCCATATCGTGTCGACACAAGTACGGCACCAAAGTGAAGAGTCCGAGCAACGTAGTCTATACTTCCATCTTATTGATGTTGCCTACATTTTGGTCCTGATGATCCTACCATTCTGAAGTTTAGAAGTTCCGATGCCGTGAAAGTGAGTGGAATGATGGATCAATTTCTTACACACCCTTGCAATTTTTCTCTAGATCATTCCTAGAAAGTAAATACATTTCCTTATGTACATTTATTACTCATTAAATTCAGCTCATCCCTGTTTTTGACCGACCCATCTTTTCTAGTAGTCAGTTGACTTATTAACCCCCTGTTCTTTGTAATTTTCCTATTGATAAGGAAAGATAAGATATACATATGGTGTATGCAAATCAATTTCTAGTAACAACATTCCTGAGCAAGGGCTCACTTCTACTTTGCATCCCTTTCCTCTTTATCGATAGCTATATAAGATAGAGGCTGACCTTTCTTTCTCGCTTGTAAAGAAATATAGTCCTATATCTTATTTACCCAGTATATGATTATTGAATAGACTTTCTCAGACATTATCATGGGGAACTAGTTAAAATTTAGGAGTAGTGGGCAAAAGATGTGAGTACTCATACACCATATGTCTACCTTTTTTAATTCTGAAAAAAGTTACACGATATGTCTAACCTTTTTATTTTCAGAATAAAAAAAAGTTAGACATATGGTGTACGAATACTCACGTCTTTTGCCTGCTACTCTTAAATTTCAACTAGTTCCCCATGAGAATATCTGGGCAAGTCTATTCAACAATTATATTCCGGGTAAAGAAGCCGACCTTTCTTTCTCGCTTGTAAAGAAAATAGTCCTATATCTTATTTACCCAGTATATGATTATTGAGTAGACTTTCTCAGATATTATCATGGGGAACTAGTTAAAATTTAGGAGTAGCACGCAAAAGATGTAAGTACTCATACACCATATGTCTACCTTTTTTAATTCTAAAAAAAAAGTTACACGACATGTCTAACCTTTTTTTTTTTTAGAATTAAAAAAAAGTTAGGCATATGGTGTACAAGTACTCATGTCTTTTCCCTGCTGCTCTTAAATTTCAACTAGTTCCCCATGGGAATATGAGGGCAAGTCTATCCAACAATCATAATTCGGGTAAAGAGGCTGACCTTTCTTTCTCGCTTGTAAACAAATATAGTCCTATGTCTTATTTACCCAGTATATGATTATTGAATAGACTTTCTCAGATATTATCATTGGGAACTAGTTAAAATTTAGGAGTAGCACGCAAAAGATGTGAGTACTCATACACCATATGTCTACCTTTTTTAATTCTGAAAAAAATTACATGATATGTCTAACCTTTTTATTTTCAAAATAAAAAAAAGTTAGACATATCGTGTACGAGTACTCACGTCTTTTGCTTGCTCCTCTTGAATTTCAACTAGTTCCTCATCGGAGTATCTGGACAAGTCTATTCAACAATCATATTCAGGGTAAAGAACTTGACCTTTCTTTTTCGCTTGTAAAGAAATATAGTCCTATATCTTATTTATCTCGAATATAATTATTGAATAGACTTGGCCAAAATATTGCCATGGGGAACTGGTTGAAATTTAAGAGTAGCAGGCAAAAGACATAAGTCCCCATACAACATATGTCAAAACATTTTTTAATTCTTAAAACAAACATACGTGATATGTCTAATCTTTTTATTTTTAGAATAAAAAAAGTTAGACATATGGTTTATGAGTACCTACGTCTTTTGGCTTCTACTCTTAAATTTCAACTAGTTCCCCATGGGAATATCTAGCTAAAGTCTATTCAACAATCATAGTCCGGGTAAAGAAGATATATGACTATATTTCTTTACAAGCAAGAAAGAAAGGTTAGCTTCTTCCTTATATATCTAGCGATAAAGGTGAAATGGATGCAAAGTAGAAATGATCCCTTGCCTAGGAAAGTTTTTACTAGAAATGGATTTGCATTTGCCATTATATGTAGGTTTGATATATACATTACTCTGGTAGAGTTCATGCATAGGGAAGATTTGGTGATGAGAATGCTTATAAATAATGTTGAGCTGGTTATACTTTTATCTACAACCTTGTGCAGTGATTGTTAAAGTACATTGATAACCGCTGTATTCTTTTTTCATTTTTGATGAATTTTTTGGTAATACATATATATGATTATGCTCTATAGAAGATAAATTATACAATAATTGTATAGCTTTCTTTCACCTTATGGATGTTCTTGCAGGATGGAACAACAAGCACTTCCTGTGGAGATTATTTTATGGCATAGGACAAGACACGGATGAATGTGCTGAAGGGGGCAGCAACAAAATGACAAAAATGGATGTGCAGTGTGCTAAAGGGGGAAGCAACAAATTGATTGATATGGAGATAGCACGATAGCTGGAGAAATGTAGGGTACTGGATATTGTTGTCTCGACTATCACAACCCAAGCCTAGGTCCTAGATGTGACACGGCGAATGGGGAACCCGAAGGAACCCCAAACAAGTCTCTTAACTTGTCACTACACATCCTTGGTCGCGGAAGCATGTAAAAAAACATAAAGTAAGAAAAAGGGGCAAGGGACTAAGGGATAGCTTGCAAAACATCACCATCAAGAGATAAAGAGTCTAAGCTCAAATCATAGATACATAATTTGTCCAACAAATACCTCTAAGTACATAGATAGAGCGGGGCCAAGACAAAGTAACCAAGCTCACCCTCATTAGCAAGTAGAACATAAGGTAGTCTCTCAATATATGGATAAGAAGTAAACATAAACCAAAGTCCCTGAAATGGAGGACTCACCAACAAGCTTGGAATAGCACCATCTAGCCATGAGGAAGAGGAGGAGGATGATCAACTTGGGCACCAGTTCTTACAAGGTGATAACATGTAGGCAAGAGTATGCGTTAGTACGTTTGAATGTACCAAGTATGTGAGATGCAATGCAACAAGAGATAAGCTTCATAGTCAACATGCATAACAATAGGCACTAGGCATGATATAGCAATATGACATGTATGATCAATGCATAAGTAAAACATGCTTAAGTAATCCATACTCATATAGAATATCATATCATGTGTGTAGAAGAGACCAAGCTAGCTATTCAAGGTATAAACGCCTTGGTGGTTGTGTGGTGTAAACCGCTCACATGGTTGATGGTAATCATACCTTACCAACATGGTGACGAAGCATAAACCCCTCGCATGTTTGATCAGTATAAACCCCCAACATGGTTACTCGGGCTCTTGTCCCCCCGGATCGGGCATGGTCTAATGCAACACTTTATATAGGATTTATCATATGCTCTAGTGAAACATTTCATATAGGAATAATAATATACATAATCTCATTTCATCATCATAACATCATTCATATCATATATCATGCTTTGGATCTTCATTTCCTCATGAAACCATAACAGGACATTTTATCAAGCACCTTGGTGGTGTGTAATGGGGGTAAAAGACCATACAATTTAGAGATGAAATCATGCATGAGAATTCATTGTAAAACAATTAATCAGCACCTTGCAACATCCCCAAGGCATTCACATCAAAACTCCTCATCAAATCCAACATTAAATCCAAGATTTGACGCTCAAAACATGCTAAAACAACCATACTTTCATGAACTAAAATCATTGTGCAGTAAATTTCTCAATATACAAGACCCACATGTAAAATAAACTTTAAATCATGCAATATTAGTAAAAAAGAGACTTAGGCACCATGGGCGAAAGAACCCAATGGTTCAACACCATATACCTTAGCTTTGGAGAACTTCTTGGTGAAGGTTGACAATGGAGACTTGAAGTTTGAAGAGAATCCTTAAATCCGGATGAGGGTTTTGAGTCTTGAATTTTGGAATGAAAAAATGGCTAAGTGTTTTGGGAAGTATTGTGAAATGTTTAGGATGATATAAGGGTGAAATTTGACTAAGTATAGATAAAAACACATTTGGGAAACTTGGGCCCAACACTTAGAATATTTTGGGCACAAGAAAAACTGCCAGGCAAAAAACATATCTCCGCGTTGTAGAGAGGATACGGAGAGGAATTTGTACTAAAGCGCGCCCAAGGCACATCGCGGAAGCATCGCGAATAGCTCACTGGAAATCGTCCCTTAAAAATTTATAATTGCTATTCTTTCGCCCTTAAATTGAGGTTAGACCCTTGTTCACCTAATTTGACCCCCTGATCACAAATATGAAGTCAGATTTTTGAAATAACCAATGTATTTTTAGATATATGGAAATTAAAATTCTGGGCATTCCAAGGCACGTTTTTGGGCACTTTTTGGTGTCGTTTCAAATTTCCCCCTTGGGAACATTTGTACCCGAATGTAAAAGAGACGTACAAGACAAGAGTGATCATGAACAAATCAGCCCCAATGAGAATGCAACATAACATGTAAAACATCATTTTCAAATCCTCAACATATGTGTTAAATCATCATAAGTTGACCAACTTAAACATGAATGCATATGAATGACATAGGGGCTGAAATTTAGAACTTGAAATCACATGTGAGACTTAGGATTAGTACCTTAGGCTTGAGTGTTGTGGAAAAGATAAGGATACTGCTTTTGCATGTTCGCTTTGGCCTCCCAAGTAGCACTTTCGACTTGTTGGTTCCTCCAAAGGACCTTAATGGATGCCACTTCTTTGTTCCGCAATCTCTTTACTATCATACCCAAGATCTGAATTGGGATCTCCTCATAGGTTAATTTATTCACCATATCACCCACAACATCAAAAGATACAATGACATTAGGATCACCAATGCATTTTCTCAACATAGAGACATGGAACACCGGATGGACCAAATTCATTTCACTAGGCAACTTCAACTCATAAGCTACATTGCCAACCCTCTTAATCTCCTCATAAGGACTAACATACCTTGGACTCAACTTCCCCTTTTTGTCAAAACGGACTATACCTTTCATTGGAGAAATCTTCAAATAAACCCAATTACCCACTAGGAATTCTAGGTCTCTTCTTCTCACATCGACATAGGATCTTTGGCAACTTTGGGCTGTCCTAAACCTTTACCTAATCATATTAACCTTCTCAAGAGTATCCATAACTAGATCCGATCCTAATAAAGCCACCTCTCCAACCTCAAACCAACCCACCGGTGATCTACAAAGTCTCCCATAAAGAGCCTCAAATGAAGCCATATCGATGCTAGAGTGATAGCTATTGTTGTAGGCAAACTCAATCAATGGAAGATGGTCATCCCAACTACCTTTGAGGTCCAAGACACAAGCCGTAAGCATATCCTCAATTGTTTGAATTGTCCTTTCGGCTTGGCCATCCGTTTGAGGGTGGAAGGCCGTACTAAGGTGAACCTTGGTACTAAGACCCCTTTTAAAAGATCTCCAAAAGTGTGAAGTAAATTGTGCACCTCGATCCGATATGATGGATAAAGAAACCTCATGTAACCTCACTAACTTATAGATGTACAACCTTGCATACTCTTCAGCCCCAAATATAGTCTTGACCGGTAGAAATATAACGATCTCGTCATCTTATCAACCACCACCCATATGGAATCAAAACCTTTCCTAGTCTTAGGCAACCTAACCACAAAATCTATGTTGATCACCTCCCACTTCCAAGTGGGAATCTCTATGTCTTGGGTTAGGCCACCCGGACTTTGGTGTTCGGCCTTGACTTGTTGGCAACTATGGGAACCGGAAACAAATTTAGCAATGTCCCTCTTCATGCCTCCCCACCAATACACATCTCTCAAGTCTCTATACATTTTGGTGGAGCCGGGGTGGATAGAATAAGAGGACTTATGGGCTTCATCAAGAATTCTCTCCATCAAATCATCAACACATGGCACAAATAACCTACCTTGGTATCTAAGGGTCCCATCTCCCCCTTGGGAGAAAACCTCTATTTTTCCCTCTTTCACCAAGGCCTTTCATTCAAGCAAGGAGGAGTCTAGGTCTTGTTTTCCTACCACCTCATCAATCAAAGAAGATTTGAAACCATCAACAACATCCACACCATTACCCACATCTTCTAACCTTACCCCTAATTAACCAATCTATTCACCTCTCAAGCCATCTCCCTATCACCAACATCCACATGAGCTAGGCTACCCATAGACACCCGACTAAAGCATCCGCCACAACATTTGCCTTACCCGGATGGTAATGCACACTCATATCATAGTCCTTAAGGAGTTCTAGCCACCTTCTTTGTCTCAAGTTAAGATCTTTTTGAGTGAAGACATATTGAAGACTCTTATGATCGGTGAAGACATCAACATGCATCCCATACAAATAATGACGCCAAATCTTTAATGCAAACACCACGGCGGCCGATTCAAGATCATGGGTAGGGTAGTTCTTTTCATGCACCTTGAGTTGTCTAGAAGCATAGGCTATGGCCTTACCATTTTGCATTAGCACACAACCCAAACCAACTCTAGATGCATCACAATACACCACAAAACCCTCACGCCCATCCAGTAGTGACAACATAGGAGCGCACACAAGTCTATCTTCCAATGTTTGGAAACTTTTCTCACATTCATCGGTCGACATAAACTTCACCTTCTTTTGAGTCAATTTTTTCATAGGAGAAGCAATGGAGGAGTACCCATTCATAAACCTTCAATAGTAACCCGCAAGGCCCAAGAAACTCCTAATGTCCGACGGGGTCAATGGTCTAGGCCAATTCCTAATCACATCGATTTTCTTAGGATTCACTTTTATACCATTCCCTGACACCACATCACCCAAGAATGCAACCTCCTTCAACCAAAATTCACACTTGTCATATTTAGCATACAATCTCTCCTCCTCAATCTTTGCAACACGACCCTCAAGTGGCCCATATGCTCTTCCCTACTATGGGAATAGATCAAAATATCATCAATCAAGACCACAATAAAGGAATCAAGGTAGGGTTTGAAGACCCTATTCATTAGGTCCATGAAGATGGCCGGCGCATCAGTCAATTCGAATGACATCACCACAAATTCATAATTCCTATATCTAGTCCGGAGGGCTGTCTTGGCTATATCACACTCCCTCATCCTCACTTGATGATACCTGGACCGAAGATCAATCTTAGAGAAAAAGCTAGCCCCTTACAATTGCTCAAACAAGTCATCAATCCTTGGAAGAGGATATCTATTCTTTATAGTGACCCTATTGAGTTGCCGGTAGTCAATGCA